>CAJNIZ010024448.1:271-55472 GCA_905231905.1 Symbiodinium pilosum
CTTCATTCCTTGCTGACCAGAGGCAAGTGGTTTGAAATGTTTGATGTTCTGCAACGTTCAAAGCTGGGACGTTTTGTGTGTCTCACACATTTGCAGCGGGGTATTTCAACAATGGGGCCAGACCCCAAACGGCTAAGCATTTACACGCAGAGATTTGTCTCAACGACTGTCAGTGTGGTGACCGAAGCTAGCCTCCTCATGGCTTGCATACACGAATCAAAGTTCGGGCTTCCTGACGCAGGCGCAGAGCTAAGAGACCCATAGTCCCACTGAAGTAGATACAACATGGCTTTGGGTATATGATGATAAGATCCCCATATACCCCATGTTCTATCTACTTCAGGGGGACTATAAATGGTCGGAGAGGTCATGACGACATCCATTGATTGTATGCAAAGATCGTAGCCAGGAGATCCAACTGACAGGTAGTGATATCGACTTGACGCGGCCTGCTGAACCAATTTCTTTTGGGGGCTCTTGAAACATTCAACTTGTCAGTGTTTTTGTGATGACCACCTGAACCCTAAACCCTAAACGCCAGCGTCGTTTTAGAGTCCAGGGCTTGAAGTTTGGGATTGTGGCTGCTACTCTCAGCTACTCATCAGCCTATAGCTCGGCGCTAGGCTTTGGGTATCAAGGGTATCTAGCTCATTGTTTATGGAGCACAATATCCATACGTCAAAAAATTGTCAAGGCAAACCTGAGTCTAAACTCCTAGTATCCTCCTCAATTAATTAATTAGCCCAATAATACTCCCTATAGAATCCCCTAAACCCTTTGCAAGGAGTGTGGACTATAGCTCACATGAGCATGATCCTCCCCCTACCGTCCCGCTAGTGATTCTAGCAGTCTAGGTTCCCCCCTTTTTTCCAAATATTCAGCTTTAATAAGGAGACCCCAAAATGAAAGGGGAAAAGGGTACCACTGGGGTACCTAGCAGTCGAGGAACTCTGCCTTTTCTTCTGCAGGACTTCGCGTGCATCTGGCATGGATCCAGGGCTTCCTGCTACAGTATTCACCTTCTGTTCAGGGTTTAGGGTTTAGGGTCTAGGGTTTAGAGTTGAAATGGGTATATCAATTGTCGGGCGGCCCCTTCAGGACAGTGTATGAGTGTAGGAGTATGGACTGCCTTGGCTATCATACGATACACCTGCTGCCTTTGCGTAAACTAGGGTAGGTTTGGGGGAAAACTGCATTTCCATGGCTTTATATGGATGATATAGGGATTCAGGGTAATAGAAATTCGAGAATATTTTCAAACATAACCCCAATATTACCCCAATACTACCCTGATATTACCAATACGACTGCTGTCAATGAGTGATTCAGCGCTGGAGGAAACATCCTTCGAGGGTCGTGGTCACCTGCACCTGGGTGTGGTGACAGTAAAAACGACGGCGAAGGTTGGTTTACGGCTTGCTTACTGGGCCTAGTAGGGAATAAGAGTAGGGTTTAGGGTTCTATGTATAGACATTGACAGGGTTTAGGGCTTAGAGTTTAGGGTTAGCAGGTAATTGCCTTGGGGCCCAATATTTGCGTATATTGTGTCTAGGGTTTAGGGTTCTATATATATAGATACCGATAGGGTTAGGGTCAGCAGGTAATTGCTTTGGGGCCTAGTAGGGAATAAGGTATGTGTATAGTATTTAGGGTTTAGGGTTAGTAGGGAATAACGAATATATTATATAGGGGCCATATGAGCCATTGTCTAGACTCCTAGTATCCCCCTTAGTAGTCCCCTACATAACCCCCTATATATACCCCCTTTCAGGAGTTTAGACTATAGCTCATATAGGGATCCTATTCCCCATTTCCTTCTAACCCCCCCCAGTACGCTCAGGGCAGGTTGTTCTTTGAGCTAGGTTGACATCTTTGAGGTAAAGAGATGCTTTAGAAATGAAATCCTTGTTATTCGTACTGGCTCTTAGTAGGGAATAAGGGGATATGATCCTTATCTAATCCCTGTATAGCAGATTCCCGTATTCCCTGCTAAGAACCGGTGAGTATTCGGATCCCTGCTCTCTTCATCAAGATGGCCTTCGTGAATTCACGACCCTTGACCTGGTACACTTGACAGAGTGAGCGCTGAAACATGAAGGGGTTAGGGTTTAGGGTGCACAGGGAAACCTTTATACGCGTGAATCCTGACCCTCAGGAACTTTAAAGACGGGACTGTGGTGCTGAGATGCAACCCTAGAATCTTGCGCCCGTTTTACTTAGGGTTTAGCGTCATGGGGATTTTATTGGGCTTATATAGGGATAATGGTAAAGAAAATGGAAACTACTATTTAGGGCTTAGGGTTTAAGATAATCCATGCCGTCTTTGGACACCCTGCTGGCAAAATTTCATACTTCACCTGGTCTCGAATCCACACTCAGCCATGCACCTCATCGCTTTCCTGCAGTGGCAGTCATCTCATCCAGCTGCTGGATCTGGGCAGCAATTGTTTGGTCGGAGTTTTGGGGTCTAAGAAGGTCTGAGTCTAAGGGGTTCGGGTTAAGAGGTGATGAGTGGTTCTACACATGCCAAATTCTTGACCATCACCAAGTCAGCATGGCCGTTTTAGCAACATGGTTTAGGCGGTTTGGGCTTGGAGGTCGGTGGCCTGACATTTGATCTATAGCGAAGATGCCCCTCAAGCTTCCGGGTCGTTTGGAGGCCAAGAGGTCGAAGGCAAAATCACGCCGGTGCCTAGACTTCAGACAAGTGAAGCTTGAGGTGTGATGGGTTAACCTTCGAAAGCTGGTTTGGGGAAATCAATCCGGCTACATGTGCAGAATGGCCCACCGGTTCATATCGAACACCACCCGATCCTCGGACTGAGATGCAATGCCTAAACCTATAAACCCCTAAACCCTAAACCGATAGAACACCTTTTCAGGCAAGGGTGATGACATGTGATGACCTACAAATGCAACCCGCCCACGTAAACTCCATTACCTCTTCTGCAGTGAAGCCTTGACAAGGTCGCAATACACATGTGGTAGTTTCCCAAAATAACAGGACCCCAATATAGATCCAAAAATATGTTCGTCCTTATTATAGGGACCCCCAAAATGGTACCCCTAATTTTGAGACACGCCCATGTCTCCCCTAATTGATGGAGAGCTTCGAGTAGGCACACCCCAAACATACCGAAGTTCCCTGAATCCCAGAGCCCTGAAGGCACACACAATGCACTAGAAGCCATAGACCCGTCGGTCCGAACGGCTAAACAACCCGCAAGTAGCAATCTTTGAAATCAAGTACCAAAACGCAGAAGGCTCGCACTGCACAGGCGTATGCTCGTGCTGTACAACAAAGAAACTGCCAGGACAAAAAATGAGAATCTGTAGCACTTTGGAACCGCAAATGACTTTTAATATCCCGACTGTGTTGAGGGCTTCTGCCAGGATTGGCCGCTGTCATAGCCCCACATATCCAATATACGGATACATATACATACAATACACATGCACCCTTTATACCCCCTTTCATCCCCCTTGCGTATCCTCTGGTTTCTAAACCCGCCACAGATCTTAGAGCTGAACCCAATCGGCTTCCCAATCTTGCTCCTCATCATCTGCCTGCAGCATCCAATTTTGCTCCTACCATTCTCAGTACACCTCTTCGTCTCACGAAGATTACGCAATGCTGCTGATGGTTACCCGTCTTCCGGGTACAATTTTCACTGATTCCTAGTGAGAGCTAATTCTAGTAGCAGGACACGGAGAGCTTGCAGGGAAAGTTCTCGCCATCATTCCTGATTCATGTTGAGGCGAAAAGATTAGCAAGTTGAATCCGCTGCATGTCTTTGCAAGCGTTGGGTCGAAACAACATGGGGCTTAATATGCTCTTAGCCACATAGCATGGAATGGGAAACCAAGCGGGAGATGCAGCCTCAGAGGCAAAAAAGGCAATCGAATGAAATGTTAGGACAGTAGAGCTTTGACCCACTCCCCACACACTGCTGGCCGCAATTATCTGTGCCACTTAGAGGTCGTGCAAGGACGTTCTGCACACTGACCCCGAAGTGAGACTGAAATCCCGCACCCTTGACTGGGTTGCTGTTAAGGAACTTAAATTAAGTTACCATAATGGGTATATATAGTAATTTATAGGGTTTCCCCAGTATAGTAACTTAAATTAATTTCCTTAACAGCAACCCAGTTGAAGTATCCAGTTTGGACGCATGGCTGGATGCATGTCCATGCCTCATCAGGCTGACTGAAATTCGCCTGAAACGCCTTCAGGTCCTGCCAGATCAAGTGTCAACACATGAGCTAGAGGCAATATTTCCACATTCAACAAATGGACATGGGTTGCTTATTAAGGACCATGTTAAGGACTATACTAAACTACAGGAGGGACCCTCAGCAAGGCTTATGCTGACAGTAGCTCACATGACGAATGGCATTGTGGATTAGGCAGCGCCAGAAGTTGCTCTTCATTACCAGGGGAACCTGCGTTGCTGATCTCCCTGAAGGCCAGCCAATACGTGGAAACCCAAAAACACATTGAGTAAGTGCTGGTAAGCACTTGGGTACTGCTCCCCAATCCAGGAACAGTCTATAGTAGGGGTAAAATTGAGGGCTATATATAACTATAACAGAGTATTGTCCAACTGCTTCTGAATGGGGCAGTGTCCAAGCAAGCACCTGAACTAAAGCATGTACAGTGTTGTAGCAGATTGCTTCTGCTGGACATACCTTCATCAAGCCTTGGGTGTATCTTCGCAAAGGGCAAGGGCTTCCGAGTATACCAAAGGTGCCAAAACACGGGCTTCAGAAGAATGCGTTGGAATTTGAAGTTCCATTGGTATGTGAGCTGGATTGTGGCGCACTGCGTTCAGCGAGGTGACGGGAAACCGTCCTTATTGCACAGATTTGAAATTGAAATATTCCATACGGCAGTTCCCCTAAACAGCGCGACCCCGATATAGACCCTAAAATACCTTCAACATTGTAAGGGAATTTCCCCTACTTTTGGGAACCCCTAAAACCAAGAACCCTATATCCCCCTATATAACCCTTGCATAACCCCTATATCCCCCTGTAAGGGTACCCCCTAGTGGGCTGGAACAAAGGTGCCCGGCTAGGATTGAGGATTTAGGGTCTGACGGGGCCCTCTGAATAATTCTCTCCACAGTGACTCACAGGGTTTAGGGCTTAGGGTCCATTCCAACCTGCCAGACTGTTCCGTAGGGTTTAGGGTTTAGGGTTTAGCATACATTTGTAAAGCTTTGCCTCTACGTACCCCGTTGTTACCTCTTACGTAATCAAACTCTTCCACGAAAAGCGCCAAAACCAAGACCCCCCACCCCCTTGGCGAAAACCAGAGCAACATATATGCCCAAACCACCAACAGAAAGGAGACTTTGGAAAACCCAGAGTAATCTTATGTACGCCCACTATGCCATAGTCTATTCGTTCTGAGGACCCGAAGGAGGAGTTCACAAAATTAGAGGTACTTTGTGGATTTCCCTTAACAAGGATTATGATTATTGTATTCTTGGGGATATAGATATATATGTATAAGGATAGATAGATAGATAGAAAGATCGATTGTGTGTGTATATATATATAGATATATATGTATATATATATATATATGGCGTGACGCTGCCTCCAAGGAGGCGGCCTGCGGTTCGTAGTCCTGAGGAACTTTTCAGGCCCTTTTCTTGTACATGATTTAGGGTTTAGGGATTACGGTTTAGGGTTCAATGGTTAGGGCCCAGGGTTTGGAGCTTAAGGTTTAAGCTTTAAGGCGTAGAGCCTACTTGGCGTGCCCATGTCTGTTTTGTATATTGGGTTCATGTAGATATTATCAAGAGAGAACAGCTTGGACGGGCATGCTTGCTGATAGTACTCCCTCAGATTGCTTCCGTAACATACAACATAATTACGTACTGGGGCTTACTTAGTACAAGTAGGGAACAAGGGAATCTTATCCTTTTTAAATTGCTGTTTTCTGTATTTCCTTAATCCCCTACTAATGCCCAATAAATATACCATCCTAAAGCCATCTCAATGCCAGCTGAAGGTATCATTCTTGGGCTTCAAGTTTTGGGGCTTCGACTTCCGTGGCTTCTGGGTTCAAGTCTGAGGCTGACGACGGGTGACCACGCTGTGGGCATATGTAGGAGCTTCTCCAGACTGATGTAGACCCCTGATTAATAAACTCCCTCCGCTTCGTAGGGATGATAATAGGGATCCTAATATTTAGGCCCTTAAAAGGAGGGTGTTTATCAATCATGGGTCCACATTACCCCGATACAGTCCTTCAAAAAGGAGCCCCCAGTGATCCTTTTGCAATCCCCATGTGAGCTATAGTCCAAACTCCTAGTATCCCCCTTAATAAGTCCTACAATAGGAGCCCCATATAGTCCCTTGCATAAACCCCTTTCAGGAATTTAGAGTACAGCTCACATATCTCTACAGTAAGGTTTGCGAGTCCAGACCTACGTTCCGTTTCCAGCTGCTAGAAGCAAGCTGTCTTAAGGATGCGTGCATGACATGCTCAAAGTCAGTGGGCAACACGAAGCAACCCGGTACCTTATGGGGGTTTCCCAAAATTGGGGGTATCTGCTTGCGGGTCCCCATCATGATAAGGATTATAGTAATTTGCAGTCTATATTGGGGTTCCTGATCTATAGAAACCACCAAAAAAGCAGTGGCATGTGAGAAGGTGCCCCTACTCTCCCAAGTGTCCTGGAGCTCTCATATATGACGGAATACCAATTCAATGACGCATTGTCTTGTACCATGAAATTCCAAAGCTCTCATGATCCACCACCTAGCATGTGACTAAACTCCTAGTTTCCCCCTTAACTACCTTCTAAATACCCTATATAACCCTTCTTTAAGGAATTTGGACCCTAAACCCTAAATCCTAAACCCTATATAACCTCTTAAGGCTATAACCCTAAACCCTAAATCCTAAACTCAAAACCCTATATAACCTCTTCAGGCTATAACCCTAAACCCTAAATCCTAAACTCTAAACCCTATATAACCCCTGAAGGAGTTGAGACTATAGTTCATGTAGCCAGCCTCGTCATCTCCGCCTGCAGGGAGGCTACGGCGGGGCGCGTCCCTGCCCCCCTCGCGGCCACGGCTGTTTCTCCTGGCTGCGTCTGGAGAACTAAACCCTAAACCAACAATAATAGTAGTGATAAAAGAAATAGAAATAGAAACAATAATAGTAATATTACAAGCAATAATAACAGCAATAATAGTTACAATAACAGGAGCAACATTAACATCCTGAATGCTCAAGTTGGAGCTTAGAGCTTCAGACTCTTGCGTGGCTGTTTTCAAGCAAAAAGCTTATGATGGTGGGGGAGGGGCAGATAGGCCAAGATGAGAAGACTCCTACTGCAGCATCCTACCCTAAACCCTAAATCCTAAACCTTGCAGGCAGGGGCATGGAGCTCTCCCGCTTCAGGTTTGTAAACGTGGCATGCTGGGCTGGAGGAATAGAAGAGGCTTCGGGGAGGACTACCGGGGTCCTTTCTTCCAGACTTCAATATACTGATGGAATATCTAAAGAGGCCACTATGTCTCTTGGTCTCGAATCTTCCCCAAATCCCCTAAACCCTAGGCCCTGAACCCTTAGCCCTCTTCCCTCATGAACCCTCTGACTCTGAAGCCTGAAGCTCCACACATGCTGAGCGCTGGATCCGAAACCCCCGCACCTCTCTGCCAGATATCCTAAGTTTTGAGCCACTATTATAGGATATTCTCATATTGTATCGTATAGTATATTGTTGCATATTATAGGATGCTACAACATATTATAGCAGATCTGCCTACGCCCTATGTCCTGACCCCCGCGGAAGCCCAATCCCAGGATCTTTCCCGAAGCGGGCCTTCGGCGACTTCCCCTATCTTCACGGAGAGGCGTGAAGCCCTCTAACTCAGAGGCATCCAGTTCGTCCTCGACACCTGAATATTATAGTATATTATAGGGATTTCCTCAGGCTCTTTTATTCTGTATTTCTCCCTCTATCTAACCAGGGCCCTCCTGTTTTGAAGACATTTATGCTTGCTACGTAGGCGAGCCCTGGCCACCCACCGCATTTTGAGAAGCAAACATATACCGGTCGGAGGAAGGGTGAATGGGTTTGTGCGCATCAGAATTCGGTGAAACAAGCACCCTCATGCTGACGACTATCAGCAACTACGCCAAGAATGACATCTTTAGGGCAGTGTTGGCCAAAAATGGCGACGCCTATGCCTCCAGATGAGAAGTCTCTTCACCATAGCCGGCCCTCAAGGACACAGGAACTTGGCCATGTGGGGTTCCTTGCGGCAGCCACATATGCTGGCCGGAATAACTACCAAGATCCTTTTAAGGTCTATTTGGGTGGTTGTCAAAATTATGGTCCCTTCTTGGGTACCCTAAAAATTAGGTGCCGTATTATAATAGGGATCCAACAAGGGACCATAAATTTGACAACCACCCCTTTGAGGTACCTGTAGCATACTTGTACAATCCCACGAGTAGCCATCTCAGCAGCCCACCCACGGACAGTGACGCTGCGGCTTCCCCTTCAATAAGCATCTAAGCCCTTACCACAAGGATCTCTCAAACAGACCCCATGATTGCGAGGCCCCCCCCCACTCCAAGCGACACATGTTTGAAAACCAGACTGCTTTGGAGGAGCAAGATTCTCTCCAGGTCTAAACTAGCTTGTTCAAGTTGACACTAACATACCCACGAGCCTAACAGAATCTTAATGGCATAGATTCCTGGCTGAGGTTGGCGCCAGTAAAGGCCTTCTGCATCTTGTTCTGCCTTTAGGCTGCTGGGAGTACGGGCCATGGAAGGAAGCGTTAAGGACCATAACGTAAGGGCCCAAGCAATCAGAACAGGATTCAGGGGTACGTTATGTTGCCAATTGAAAGGGAATTTTGATGCTGGGAGTTCAGGAGAAGTGACCATGGCCAACGGGCTGATGTCATTCTTTCGTAGTCAGAACTTTAATTTACATTTGGAAGCCCGCAGCCTGCATCCACCATGCTCCATGCGCTTTGGCAGGATCATGACGGTTGCTCCCGAGACCACGAGCCGGTAATGCAAAACCACGAAACCCGAAAGAGTATTGCTGTGAAAGAACTTAAATTAAGTTACCGTAATGGGTATCTATTCTAATTTTTCCCTATTCAGTAACTTAGATTACGTCCCTTAGCAGCTATCCAGTAAACTCAGACCCTCAACCGCATACTCCCTAGAGGCGGGCACCTTCAAGGTATCCCTCATATTCCTTGCATTTATGAAATCTACGAGGATTCATGAAAGAAGCTTCCCCTGGCCCCCCAAGGAAGGATCCACAACCGAGAGTGGCCCCATGCCAATGACGCTTGCTTTCCCTGACATGCGTGATTCTCACATTTGAACCCCCCTTATTCACCCCTGTCATTTCAACGGCCTTTTCGGTTTGATGCTCCAATACATAATTCCTACTATTCCCCATAATATAAGCCTAAATAAACCCGCGCAAGAGCTATAGTCCAAACTCCTGGTATCCCTCTCAAAAATCCTATAATACTCCCCTAAATAATCCCCTATAGAACCCCCTTTAAGGAGTTTAGAACCCTAAACCCTAAACCCCAAGCCCTAAACCCCAAGCCCTAAACCCTAAACCCCAAGCCCTAAACTTTACGCCCTAAAGCCTACACCCTACACTCTAGACCCTATATGCCTGCTCAAATAATCCCGTAAAAGGTCCGCAAGGTCGGTACCTTTCGAAAGGGTCGCCGTCCGGTCGCTTCAGGATGGTCGAGCCCTTCAGCCTTTCTGACAGGGGCTTGGCCTTTTGGGCTTCTGGCGCTATCCGATGTATAGGTTCCACACGCTATACATATGAATCCTCCTTGATCACCATGCTCCTACCCCTATACCCTAAACCCTGAACAAGGAGGGCTTTGCAAGACAACCTGGTTCATCGTAGTAGCGGCCTTCTGGAGAGAAGTGGCAGTTTCTAATCATTGCGCGGAACCACCAAAAAGATCAAAGTTCCTGTTCCCAAAACGGTCAGTGTAGAACATTTCTCCCATGTTTGCGCCCACAGGAACCCTAAACAATTTGCCCAAACAACAATTACATCAACCCCCTCATTTGCATTGCTGTCCTCTTGCAGTTTTTGGTGGGCATGAAATTGACTGACGACCATGGCGCCACCCAAATGTAGCAAACTACAAAGACTTGACACAGAGGGCATATCCTTCTGGTATTCGAGAGGGAATCCTTTTGGGGTATAGTATTTCATACAAGGAATATACCTTGACTAGGCCACAGCTGAACCAAAAACAAACTCAAAATGCAAAAGCAATGCTGGGCCGTCAAAAAGGGGAGCAAAGCACTGCCACCACCCAAAGAAGTACTTTGCGGCTTGGCTCTGCATTCGCATAAGGGTCAACCTACTCAAAGTTGTAAACAGTAGTCGTGAAACCACCCAAAAAAGTCAAGCATGCCTCAAAACTCTCCACCCTAGGACTGAAGATCCTCCACCGTCAACTTCAAAAGCACTAACAGTCCGACTGGCAGCCTAGCTTGAGGACGATCGCAAGCGAACACGACTGCAGTTCATTAGAACACTTGAATGATTACTATTGTCATTACTATTGTTACTGCAGTTACTATTACTAATAACTATTACTAGTATTATTACTCATATTATTGCTACTACTGTTACTATTGTTAATGCTACATGTACGCATTTGCTAAAAGGATCCTTCTAGGATGAAACAGAGGGACAGTCATGTTCGGTCCAAATCTTCAAAGCCCTCTACACAACAATGAGCCTGTGAACTTGCCATCAGTCCGCTTGTCAGCTTTGGTTCGTGATTGGAGCTATCAGACTTGGACGAAATCTCGATCAACACTGTTCTGGATTCTGAGCCCCCCAGCTGTCACTTTCTCAGGAATCAAAAGGGAATAACAAGGAAGTTCAAGTAGGCAACCCTTCAGCTAAAACTCTAGACCGTAGACCCCAAGCTCTATAATGCTGAAATGCTCAACGTGGATCCTAATCCTGAGCCTCCAACTCCTGAACCTTAAGCCCCGAACCCTGCCCCCGAATCCATAAACCCCATACCAGCTGTTGTCTAAACTCCTTGTATTCTCTCAGGAACCCCTATAAGGAGTCAAGATCCTAAACCCTAAGCCCTGAAACCCGAAACCCTACATAACCCGCATATGCTTACAGGGTCTCTAAGGCTACATACGTCTTAACGTTACTATGGAGGCCACCTGCGGATCTCCTTGGGGTTGAGCATTCTGTAAGAGCCCGCCTGCCAAAAACTCGAAACAGAAAGGGCGTTGAGGGTTTAGGGCTTAGTTTAGGCCTAGGGGCTCGGAATTTTGAGTTTGACGGTTTTGGAATTACGGAATGTTTGAGTCTATGGGGTAAACAGTAGGCTTCTCCTGCATCTCTTCCCATGGCTTCTCTCGATATTGCCGTGTACACTCACATGACTAGCCCAGCATCATAGTAAGATTAATGTTGTCTTGCGGTGTGAGTTTGGGCGTTTCAACCACTGAAGTCCGCCACACAGGATTTGAATGGAACAGGCTGCAGGAAGCGTAGACAGTGGGGCGAGGTTTAGGGTGTGTTTGATTAGAGCTTAAGGGTGACGCTTTAACAGGGCGTAAATCTCTGACTGCTTTAGGACAACTTGCCTGAACAGTACTCTAAGTTCTGGGCAGCTTCAGCACGCGATGACATAAAGAAGGGATATTTCTATGTGCATGGGAGCCATGGGGATTTTTGACGCGTTTATATGGCTGTGCGAGATGCTCTCATGGTAGACCCTCTGAAGCTACCATAGATTTGGGGTCGCTGGTGTTTTTGGTTACGTACTACGAACCCTAAGCCCTAAACCCTAAACCCAGGATTCGCACAGAAACCTCGTGGCAACCCCATGGCACCCCTGCGCAAGTAGCTTGCGAGTGTCTCAGAGCATCCTTCAAAAACAGGATAAGTTCCAGGGTTTAGTGTTTAAGGCTTGGAGGTTGGGACGCAGAATCGAATAGACAAGAACATGGACAGTTCAAGGTTGTATAGGGTTTTATAGAAAATGGTCGTGAACCCAGAATCGGAGATAGCTTATGACAAGACTTGCGGCTATTTCTCAAGAGCAGGGCCCTGGACGGTGCACCCAAGATTTGGAGCAGAAGCCTGCCTATGATCCCTACGGTTTGCCTACATGTTCCTTTTTAGCCCAGAGGATATAATCCCCCTCAAGTGGATAGAATATGGCTTTGGGTAAATTATTCTAAGATCCCCACATACCCCGTATTTCGTCTACTTAAGCGGGATGATATCGTGTGTGCGCACCCTGAACCCTAAACCCTATGTATTATATGCTTCTCGCAAGAAAGACACAAGGAAACCGCAGCGGCAAAGGTTCCTGAACTAAAGCCTTAAAGCCTCAAGGGTTACAGTCCTCCTTAAGTAGATAGACTATGGGGTATATGGGGATCCTTTTATAATATACCCAAAGCCATATTCTATCTACTTGAGGGGACTATAAATCCTTCACACGCTTCCCTAAAGGTCTGAGTGAGTGTAAAAATGGCTGGCAGATGACCTGGGCAAACAGTACCTATGGCAGAACCCGTCTGAGACAAGGTTATTATATGCCGTATAGGTGCTTGGGCTCAGGGATTACACCAAAAATCCTAGATCTCCCAATCCTCAAAGCCTAAACCCTAAATAAGAAACCTATATCCCAAAATCCCTAAACGCTGTACCCTAAATCCCATAAACAAAAATCCTACATCCCTAATCCCCTAGACCCTAAGCCCCTTAAACCCTACATTGCTGACGGGGCCTGAAGCTCCTTGTCCAAGCGTACGAGGCCGATCCTGCATGACTGGCTTGCTCTTAAGGCACGTATATGAAGGAACCGAAAAGAAGTTGCAAACTGTCTGTTAGGGGGATTTGGGATTTGGGTTTAGGGATTTGGGTTGAAAATGCAAATATCTTTTAGGGTTTAGGGATTTGGCTTTAGGGATTTGAGTTAAAAAGAAGAGAAACTTCTTTGGAGCTGTGATGTAGGGACCTGCTGTCAAGGTCCATTCCATCATCCCTTACTAACTAGAGGTGAGAAGGAAGGGCTGAATTAAGGAACATAAACAATAAGTTGCCATAAGGGGCCCCCTTCAAAGTGGTTATAGGGGTTGTGCAGGGTTTAATTACATAAGCTTATATAGAGGGTTTAGGGTTAAACTACCATATTGTGGGGATATGTCTATATACTCAGGAAATAACAGGGCTTCCTGAGATACACTTTTCTTAAGCATGGGAGCTTCAACTTTTCAGGTCCAGGAAGTTGGTACCGGGTGTCTATATATACTTGTGTTCTAAAAACATGGGATCCAACTATGTACCCCGAATACAGTGGGAGAATCCCATGTGAGCTATAGTCTAAACTACCAGTATCCCCCGTAATAAGCGCGATAATATTCTGCTATATAATCCCCTATATATACGGCCCTCCAAGGAGTTTAGATGATGCTTTAAGGAGCTTAGATTATAACCCATGTGCTCATTCTGTAGCCTCCAACATTTAGTTTCAGGGAGCTTGGGGTGTTTGCCGGGGTGCCTTCCAAAGATAGGGATGCGGATTCTGCGCGCAGGCTACGCAAGCAAACAATCAAAAAGCACAGAGCGTGTACGCACAACACGCTGGCAAACATTCCAAATAAGGAAGTCGATCGGACTGGAGAGGGACTATGATTGAACGCTACCAATCCTGAAGGAAGGATCATCAACCGATTCCCACCATTAGCTGTACTCATCCAATCAGCCAGAACAGCTCAGGCATACTCTGCGAAGTGGGACCTCTGTAATCTCAAGCCTCTCCCTCTAAACTGTAGATAGTCACTAGAAAATCTCTGCAAAAATGCTGAACCCTAAACCCCAAACCCTAATCACCACAATCCCTACAACCTCGTTACATCCCCTCAAACACGAGCTCAGGGTTGGGCGCGGTGCGCTTGACAGCCTGAGTCGGGTCTTGGGTTTACCTGTCACTGTGCAAATGTATCCTCTTCCTCTGCGCAATACCCTTCTACATGCTACTGAACTCATGCAACTGCATCTTGAAGTACAAAGGCGCAAAAGAAACACTGAGGCAGCTTCCGGCGAAATAATCCTCTGTGGAGTTTGAACAAAATCCAGCTAGGCTCCCAGCGCGAACCGGGTGTCCGATGTACTCGAACATGCGCAGAATCTGGCGGTACCTGCGAGATCATACATAGATTGCTTCCGCATGCCTCCACCCCTTTATTTTTCAAGTAAACGTGTACCCCGAATATGTTGCAACAGGGAATCTAATATATTCGAATATTTGCTTTGTAATATAAGCGGCAAGCAGGTAGTAATCCCGGCAACGATCATGTTGGTAGATTGGCGGCCGGTACTACGCCTAGCTATGGCGGCCATCTTAGGCTGTTTGACAAGTATATCTGTAGATGCCGCCCATTTGAATGCCTTGCCGCGACCCTTCGGGTCCTCTATACTCATAGATATGGACATTCAAGCAAGCTTATAACAGAACGGCCTTCAACGCAGAATTTTTACTGGAATGATCACAATGATCACAGTTATCATCATGTTTATCATTCCCAGTACTACTACCATTGCCGCTATCAGCAGAAATACGCCCACAAATAAAACCCTAAACCCTATAGGCCGCCCACTCACGATGGTGGGCGGTGCCTACGCCCCTCGACAGGTCGACCGGACTGGTTCTCCATCAGCACAGCCAGGGGGTCGGTAGCACCCACGACCGCCCGGGCACTGGACCTTGTTCTCCTTGCAACTAGTACTGGTTGCCTTAAAAAGAATTACCGTGGGCTGCATCCAGAACCCCGCTCTGAAGAGGTCTTCAATGGGGTTCTGCGCCTCCTCTGCCAACGAATTGGGGCCTGAGAGCCTGGAGGGGCGGCCTTCCCCACACCACACAAGAAGAGGATCCAAAAGGCTTCTTCCAACCTTCCAAATCAAAGATGAACTTGTGTTGTTGACCAAGATGGACCTAATTGAGTTCACGTCCTAAATCCTAAAAGGACTAGTTCTGGGTGGCATGGCCGCCTCAGGCGGCGTGGGGTGGCTTAAGGTGTTATACGGCCTTCCACAGTCAGGCCATGCAGCACCTCGCAAGCCGCGATGCACTTGACGTTACCTTGAAGCGCCTCTATCAAATCTTCTTCGCAACATCACAGCGAACCCTATACCCTAAATCCTATATCCTAAAACGCTTAACCGCCGGGGCGCACCGACCTTCCTTCATGGTAAAGGATAGGGCAGCGATGCCCTGGACGCGGTCATGCTCTAGAACCTTCCAGGGCAACACAAGGAGGAAATCGATAGGGGCTAGGGTTTTGGGTTTTGGGTTTTGGGGTTTTGGGATAGATACTTGGTTGGCCTTTGGAGCTCTTTGAGAAATGCTAGTAATTACATCGGGGTTGTTATGAAACCACTATGGGAACATATTCGCGTATCCCAAAGGCCAACCCAGGATAGATAGGGATATCCCATCTAAAGACCTTTATAGTCTACCTGCAGAAGGTAGGGATATTCCCCCCAAAAGCTTCTGCTTAGGTTCTTTTTTGGCTCCTAGTATAATGAACCTTCAAGCCTGAAGGCCTCCAGGTCTTCCAACGGAAGGCATGGACGGCGCTGATCTGGAAGTCGAAGCCCACGGTTGAGGGCCTTCAAAGCTTGAAAGGGGCCGGGGAGCAGGCTTTACGGGTTTGAGGGTTTAGCGTTTTAGGATTTGGCCTTTGATCACGAACCCGTGTTGTCATGGGTCCCCCCTTGTCACAAAACTGTTTGTCATGGCCTGTTGCTACATACCTTTTGCTGCGAATTTTGGTGCATGTATGCACCCAAAAGGCGCCAAAGGTGCTGGCAGCAAGGCTTTCAACTCTGTTACAAGCCTACGTCGCGGAAGGGTCGCCCAAGCCTCTTGCAAACCCAGTGTTCTTGAGTTACAACAGCCATTTGGGTTGTGAGGAGGGAGCTAGGATTTAGGGTAAAGCCTTCGAGAACCGGATTATGGGTTATGGTTTTCAGGATGGTGTTTAGGATTTAGTGTATGGTATGTGGGTGTAGGATAGGAGACCCGCCCCAAACAAATCTGGGTCATAGTGTCAAATTAAGTTTTATAGGAGGAGGGTTTCGGGAGCTCAGAATCTGTTTGCAAGTAAATTCAATAGGACGAGGGTTTTCGTAGCTAGGAATCTGGTAAATTCAATAGGAGTAGCTGTTCTAAATAAAGTTCAATTTAAAGGAAAAGCTTTTGCCTTCTGGAGCCCCTAGGGGCCCGGAAAATTTCCGGTAAATCCAGTCCACCCCAAAACACTCCTATTACCGAGGACCCACGCATCTGCTGGACTACCCAATTGCAAATATGATTGCGCGGCCTCCTCGAACGATCGGTTTAATAAGAAATAGATAGTTCTGGACCTGGCCTGTAACCTGAAACACTGAAGCTGAAGATCCTTGAGGCAAACATTCTAATATAACATTCTAGTGTAGTACGAGCAGCTCGGATTAGAAAAGCAAAGCAGTTTACTCTACCAAATCATTTTCCGAAAGTCATGTTAGGTTGCGTAACTTCGCGCAAATGAGGTCCCCGCAAACGAATCAGGGGGTGCTCAATGATTTTAGCAAAGCTTCGCACAATTAAGGCTCCCCACACTAATCTAGGATGAGGGTCTGGGGATCTGGGATGACAAAAACACAAGAATCCAAAAGCTTAACATCTCAAAATTGAAAAGTCAGAAAATCCAAAACTCCAAATATCCAAACTTCGAGCTGGCATTTTTCCAGACATTAAGCTTTGGAGTTTGGACTTTGGTTAAAACTTTGCAAAATCTCTTGCGCAATTAGATTTGTGGATCGATCCCCAGGTCGTTTGGACGGGCTTCGGGTTTAGGGTTTGGGGTTTGCTTAAACCCTAAACCCTAAATCCTAAACCCTAAACCCTAAACCCTAAACCCTATAAACCCTAAATTTAAGGGTTGTGGATCAAGCCATCTGGGTTGCGGTGGGGTCAGGCTCAAAAAGGTCAGGCGGAGGGTCTCATGGATGACCCTTCGACCTAGATAAGGGTTTAGGGTTTAGGTAGGGTTCAGGGTTTAGGGAGTTTAGGGCTCCCGCCAGCTCCTTAACCAAGGGCCCTTTATGCGGCATGAAGGGTGCCATACCTGTCGTAACAATGCTACCTCGTTCTGGCCCATCGCTAGAATCATCTTGATCAAAAGGAACATATAGGATTCCTGCATATGCACCAGAACTGTTTCCGTTATTGGGATAGTACTAAGAACTAGAGCTGCATATTCCTGATTGAATTCAATATAGTTAAAGAATTTATCCCAAATTGACACAGTCAACTTTGGTGAACCTCCACCTCATAACATCTAAACTTTCTCGGGATTCTCAGGGCAATGTGGAAATCATATTGTTGGATTATGGCAAGTTTGCTGCACATGGTGGTCTTGGATTATGTTGAAGACCTCCTGATGCGCCGCAACTAGGCCCTAACTGCAACCCCAACACAATGTCAAGCTCCACTCTGTTAGCGCTAATCTAAGCCCTTAAGCCTCGTGAACTTGAAAGCTCGGCCCCAAATTCTTCAACTCATATCCACAAAACGCCTGACAGAACCAGAATCCTATCTTCGCTTATCAGAATCCATCCTGCATCTTCTGTGTGTCTGGAGCACCCTCATAGACGACCACCTCGAGTGGTTTCTGTTTTCACGCAGAGGGGTTCTCAAACCTATGCGTCCCCCATCGCGACGCTTGTCTGAAAACATGCTGCTGCTGCTGCTGCTGCTGCAAGCTGTGCGTTTTCGGGCGATTTCTCTACCAAATTATTGACATCCTCCACGGGTCCCCAATGTATTCGGGCTATGAAAAGGAACTTTGGAATGCAAGGGCGTGTGCGGTGCTGCTTGGTGCCGGGGGGAGGCCATTAGATTCGTTAGCCTGCTCCATAATGGGCATGCATTCACAATAGGGCCTCTTACATGCCCTGGTACAGCCCCCAACGTCGAAGCCTAAATGGTTCCCAATGTTGTGGTCCTAAATTCTTCGCAGAAGCATGGCCGTGTGGTATAAGGTATCTCAAATACACCTTACACTTAACTATGTTTTAATGTTTTCAGAGTCTCCCTTCCTAGCTCTTGCAGTCCAACCCCAAAATACTAATCCCTAAGCTGCGTCCTAAGAGAACAGAGCTCCCATCGACCAGTGTCTCCACACTACAGAGCCTTGTGAGTTGAAGTCCTTAGACTGAGAGCTATATCCCTTTGAGTGTATATGAGGGAGCCTCTGAGGATGTCCTATCTCAGTTTCTTGGGGCTTTGGGATCGAACTCGTGCCCAAATACGTTGGAATCATATTTGCTCAATATGTTCCCTAACCTCTAAACCCTAAATATGTTCCACAGCCTTTTAGGCGCCAGATCTGGATCATATCACTTGCAGGCTCCTAGGGAATATGGGAAGATAATCCCCACATAATCCCCATGGAATTTAGTCCCTTATTCCCTGCTAATCGCCAGAAAGTAAGTCAGTGACACATAAATTCCTGAAGCCGGTCCAAGCCCTTAAACAAGTCAGTTAAACCCTAAACCCCTAAACCCTAAACCCCTAAACCCTAAACCCCTAAACCACTAAACCCTAAACCACTAAACCCTAAACCCCTAAACCCTAAACCTGTCGAAGTCCCAGGATCATGTCATTGAGGTCAAGATTTATGCGCAGTACTTGATGAATCTGTTCACTACCAAGAGCTTTAGGGTTTAGGGTTTAGGGTTACATAAAGATGCTACATAACCGGTGCTAACGGGATCAGCAGCCCGCCTTACATTGTTCCTGTTGCCCCCAGACAAAGATATAGTTTTATCATGGGTTCCCTATTACGTACTCCCCTCCTATACCAAGTCAAGGCTACTTCAGCGGCACCTGGAGAAGGGGATTGAAGTATGAGCGAGAAGTTCGGAAACCCATGATTTTAGGCGTTATGGAAGTAAACTCAGACCCACTTAAAAAGTACAACGCATCAGAATCGCCAGCGTTGACCGAAGCTCGCAGTCCCTCACAAGAACCGTTTAACTCCCTCGTGGCTAGAATGAAGGATTGGGTTCTCAGGCAAAATAATGTGAGTCAAGTAAGAACTACTGTAGAGATCGATTCGTCCATTTCCTATCACAAACCCTAGCTCTGCAAACCTAAAGCCCTAAACCCTACGTTAGAACTGCAATAGTGTCCATTCATTAGGCCATTCACTACAAGTAAAGGATATCAAAATGTAACAGTGTAGACCATAATCGTAATTGTAAGAGACTTGCGGGTTTTGCTCGGGAGTTTCTTCAATTTTCTTGGATTCTTCACGGTAAGCCTGCCTCTAGCCCTCTATTGCAAGACTACTATAGTCTAGTATTGTCCATTTTCTTTGTCATAATCACCGTAATCAGCGTCTATCTCTATTTCCCTTCCCCACTAACTAACCCCAAGTCATAGTCACCCGTAGCTTCTACTCACTGCCCATTCCCTACAGTGACCATCAGTAAGGTATTCGCATCATTCTTTTTTATCTGTCCTCCATTTGCTTGCCCATTCCAACCCTAAACACTAAATCTTAAACCTTGAATCCTCAACCCTAATCCTAAACCCTAAACCCTAAACCCTAAATCCTAAACCCTAAATCCTAAACCCTAAACCCAAAAAATATTGTTGTAAATCCTAAGCCTTAAGTCGTAAGCTACGTTTTGGGGCCACGGCTCGGTATGTCCTCGTCATCTCGTAGCGCGGGTGCGTCTGGCAGGTCACCGTAGGGTTCAAGTACCCAAACCCAGGCTTGGGAACAAACGGGTGGGTTTAGGGTTTAGGGTTTAGGGTGCATATGTAGGTTCAGGATTGTACTCTTGAAGGCTCTGGGGTCGAAAATGGGTCCCAAATATACCTACAACTTGCACTGTACAACCCAATGCTTGGGTACTCGGACTCTTAGGGTGAGGGCTCTTGGCTCAAGGTATCTTAAGCCTGACCCCGCCACCTAGGGTCCGAATACTGCTGTAGCTCTTGGATTTGGAGCGCTTAGGGCATGAATCACGCAACGAGGGTTCAGGCATCCCCATTTATTTCCTGACCGTCCCACCTTATCCGCATACTTTAGTCGAAAGATGTCTGCATGCAAACCGCGCGTTGTAAAGTTGAAAGGAGAAAGCCTATGATCTTGCCAAGGGCCCCTCAATCTTTAAAACAGTCTTTCAAGCTGTGTACTCCCTTACTGGAGGTACATGCTCATTACCACGTGCTCTCCCCTAGCTACCGCACACCTTTAGCAAGATGTGGAGCTCGTCTACTGCACCGGACTTGATGCGCTGAAGCTATGCATCCGACATTAAGCATCAGGCGCTGTCAGTACCATCCTGAAACGCAAAACCGGGCATGTTGGAACAGGGCGGGGTACCAGGTAAGTGGCCCACTCGTAGTCATTGGTCAACAAAACTAGACCTGAACTGCTGCTGTTTACGCTTTGGCAGGCGTGGGGTCCATGAATTCTTGGCTGTGAGGCGAGGAATGGGTTGCTTCTAAAGGCTTAGGGTTTATGGTTTACTTCATGGACAAAATGGTTGCACAATTCCTGGATGTAAGCGAAAGGGCTGAAGATTCCAAGGCCTGTAGCCAAGACGGCTTAGCAATGTTACAATCATTTCTTTGTCATAGTGGAAAGTCGAATGGAAACTACTAAAGTATATTGAGGTTATATTGGGATACTGGAAAAGAAAATGGAAGCTACTATCATAGGTTACATAGGGTATAGAACATAGTCTTTGTGCAAGCTTTAGACATGATGAGAGCTTCCTGCTGCTTGAGAGCTGTCCTGCACAGAGATGAACTGCGATGTATCCATATAAGGAGACACCTCGTCATGATCTAGATTACGGTTTAGGGTTGAGGGTTTAGGGATTAGATCCTCCTGCCCGAAAGTCTTCTTTACCGTACCCTTCAACAGCATGCAAGAGGGAACAGAGTTGTGAGAGGATTGGGATCTGCGGGGTTGAGAGCGGAGCAGGGATATGAACATAGGGTTTACTAAGATGCGTCCCATGAGTATCACATCTGGGATGAACTCTTGCACTTGCATTGAGCAGACCCTGCCGCGCTTTAACACTGCACTTTGAACTGCCCTTGGAACATGCTGGGAAGCAGGGTCACGTTTGCAATTAGCAATGAATGAGTAAATCATAGGTGTCGTTTGTAATATTCAAAACCGTAGATCCTAAAATCCAAATCTCTCACCCCAAATCCTAAGCCGAGGACCTGAAAACCTCGAAAACCCCCAGACACCCCACACCCTAAACCCTCTATCTGCCATAGTCTAAACCTAGTATCCCCCTAAAAACCCCTATAGTAGTCCCCTATATGATCATCCATATAACCCCTTCTTTAAGGAGCTTAGACTATGGCTCATATCCTAAGCGCAAGAAAGCCTTGAGTTGCCGACCTGTACTGTTACGCTCCAATCTCCCAACGGGCCTTAGCTGGTTTAAAGGTTTATTACCATAACTTAGGGTTTGGGGGGGGGGGGTGGGTGAGTCATTTTGGTTTTGAACTTTTGAACTTTGAAAATTTTACGTTTTAGACTTTCACAATTAAGGAAATTTGGGTACCCTAAGTAATGGTAAGTTTACTTGGGCTTGAGGGTTTAAGGTTTAGGCAGGGATGCCTGTCTTCGGGACTTACTGGGGGTTAGTAGGGAATCAAAAAGGAATGTACTATATAGGGATTATGTTCCTATATTCCCTGCTAGCCCCCAGTAAGCAGAGCCACTATAAGGGGCTGGAAGTGTCCATTCCATTTTCCATTTGCCTCTCCATCATTGAGGCCTAAACCCCATTTACCCCCATCGGCCCTAAAACCTATAGGCTGCTTGCAACTTCAGCATCTTCCAACCTAGTTATACCCTATCTTTTCAGCTCGTTCAACCATGGTAACTTCATCCTGTCAGACACCAGATGATGGCGCTTGGCTCTCTTTCTGCCATTGCTATGTGATGCTATGTGTATGTATGTCTATAAATATGTCTGTATATATGTGTATATGAAAATACATTTCGGTAAGGTATCCTTTGCAGAATGCGAACTCTGCCGAGGGCCTTAGGTTAGAATGGCTTGGCAGCTGACCTGCCATAGGCTAAACGTGTGTAAACTGTAAACCTGGAGAGATAACTTCCGAACGGTCTCTTGAGCAGCCCTGTAGGAAGCAACCATGGAAACCAAAAGGGTGCCACGTAACACTTGTTTGCATACTACAAGGGCCTAAATCCATGTCAGGTACCGTATACTATAATCATATAAGGGATATGGAACCATAATATTATTTTGGCCCCCATATTACATCGTTCACTGTTCTTTGACAAGCTTTGGAAAGTTGATGCCGGATGTTTGGTGATGCTCTGGCCTCAGGCGTAGGGGGTCACCCTGTTTGGGGCCCCAAGCACCCATCCCGAACTTGCACGAGAAGTGCGAAGTCTCTTCTCAAACTACACAGGCCCAAATTGCAGTCCTTGCAAGGGGAACAGGAACGAATAAGGCACGTTAAGGTGCAATTTGGTTTTGCAGGACTGGGACACTTCGACTCTCATGAGCAATTGAATACATTGTCAAGAACCGAGGAAGTCTTGGCAAGGGCCTGCTTAACACAGCGGAGGCTTGCGGTGGCTGGAGCTGGGAAGGTATCACAATGACGAGTATCAGTGGATACTTCAACATTCACGTACCCGTCCCACGTTCTTGAAGTGCTCCGAGTTCCTGGCACTAACCGCCGATCCCGCGCGAACGGCACGAGATCTGCTATCGTCTTGCGCCCTTGTGGATCCTGCAAATGAGAAATATTGAGGCCGAAGAGTGCAAGACTACAGTAGGTAAGGTTGTTGCAGAGTAGGGCCTTAGGCAGATAACCTTGAGAAGTGGCAGACATCTTGCTAATTGCAACACAGACAACCCTGTCCTGTACCCAGTGCCTTGAGATAGCGTGACTTCTGTGATTCCGATTGTTTCCACCAAGGTAAGACTCTTGATCCCTGACAGGGTATGATGGGATTAAATAAGGATTGTCATATGAGCTATAGTCTAGACTCCTGGATATCCCCCTTCATAACACCTCTAGTGATCCCCCATATACCCCCCCTATATAACCCTCTTGAAGAAGTTCAGACTATAGCTGATATAGGGATTAATCCTAAATCCCAAGCCCTAAGTCCTAAACCCTACACCCTCAATCCTAGACCCTAAATCCTAAAAACGAAATCCTAAACCTACACCCTCAATCCTAAACCCTAAATCTTAAACCCGAAATCCTAAACCTTAAACCCTAAATCCTAAACCCTAAATCCTAAACCCTACACCCTCAATCCTGAACCCTACACCCTCAATCCTAAACCCTAAATCCTAAACCCCAAATCCTGAACCCTAAGCCCTAAATCCTAAACCCTTAAGAATCTTACTCTGGTAGCTGGCGCCTACACTACGGCAGTCCCAGCCTCAGTCCCCGTTCGCGAAACCAAGCAATAGCAGGATAGCCCGCAAGAAGCATCTTCCCTTTAGTTTAGGATATTGGGGTTATATTGGGATATTGGAAAAGAAAATGGAAACTACTATAGTATATTGGGGTTATATCGGGGTTATATGGAGACCCTCCAATGCTGTTCCATTTTGGGTTTGGTATGGTTTTTTTGATTAGGACTCTTATTAGGATTACCAAAAAAGTACTACATTGGAGGGTCTAGGTAAGGGTTATGTAGGGTTTCGGGTTTAAGGCTTGTGGTTGAGGGTTTCGGGCTTAGGGATTGGGATTTAGGGTTAAGGATTATAAGGGTTAAGGGTATCCAGGAGCTGAACAATTTTCCGTATGTGAGCTAGTTCTCATATCCGAAATGCCGAAGCTTCACCAGGATAATCGGCTTTAAAGTGCCCGGGCACACATGTGGCAGGGCTTGTAGAACAGGCCACTGGCAATGTTCTAGGCCTGTTTCCGTACCATTAAACCTAAACCCTAAACTGTAAACCCCAAACCCGTTTAAGAAACCTCGATCCACAATGCAACTTAACAACCGGTTTGTTGTACCTCTAGTGCCTTACACGCACCTAAAGAGGGCCTGAAGAGAAATTCATGACTAACTTGTAACTCGAGCCCTGCGGGTCCCCACCTCGAGGGTCACCAGTGTGTCCTGTCAGGTTCCCTTTTTGCAGCTTGTAGGGGTAGGGTTTAGGGTTTAGGGGGATTGGATACCCAGAGATTGCAAAGATAACCGAAGGCGTGTAGAGTTCATGTGTAGGGGAAACTACTGAATTAAGGACCTCTCTCTCGGGTGACCGAACACACGGTTGAATCAGAAATCTTGGCAAGCCCACGATCTCTCCAAATCCTGACCTGGAGAAACACCCACTGTCTATCCAGCTCACGCATAGCACGCTTTGATTTTTCATACTTGACGTCTTGATCACATTCGTACCTTCTGCGAGGGCTGGTCATTTTCTAGCGCTTGTCTCCAAACCTTCGTCGAGTGGTGTTCTCAAGGTTCTCCCGCGGGGGGGTGGCGGATGCTTGCGGACTGCAAATAGGGTGGCATCAGCTATTGTCAGGATGTGTAGTAACACAAATCAGAAAGCCCCGACATAGTCCCATGTACCCCAAGCCCTGGCAGAAAGTCTGCAACCTGTGGGAGCTGAGCTACTTGAGGTCCCCCTTGCAACAGAAGGCTTGGGTCCAAAGGCCCAAAGCAGTTCAGAGGTTCTACACACAAATAGACAGCTGACTCATGTTGATACGCTTCTTCAGCTCAAGAAATCCCAAACCTATGCTAAACCCTAATTACTAGGTTGGCCCCTAAAACCCTTTGAACAATATTGGTATATACGGTCCTCTATTAAAGCCATTAGGGAAAATATTAAATATCCTAGGGGCCTACCCAGATAAATGGCACTAAGGTAGAAGCATACATATTCTATTGCCCATAATGGAAAATTCAGTGGAAAAGTGTGTGGACAATTAAATGGAAACTCGGGTCGCATAGCGTGTATAGGGATTTCAGCGAAGGGGCCTAAATAATGACCTCCATATTATTTCTGAGCTGTATTTAGATGTGAGATGCCCTCTACCAGATTTTTACAGGGAATCTACTACCATAGTATTAGTCGTAGCATCCCCAGCAACCCTAGTTTCGATTTAACTTCCATGTTTCATGCTACTCTCTACTGTTGGTCAAAAGATTGGCCCCTGTATTGCACCCTAAACCGTGAATCCTGAAGTCCTTTCGCCCCCTCGTCCCCTGAATCGGGAGCCTTGGGCTTGTGCACCATCACCCAAACCAACTCATCCAGGGTTCGCAGTCGTTGCTCCTTGACACAGCATTAAGGGGCTAGGATGGTGTCTTGCTTTGTCGCGGTTCGTGCGTGGCACCTACAATTGCTAAGCTGATGCCAAAACTCAGGAGTACTGTGTCGGAGTGAAGCCCTGAGTTTTCGCGCTTTTTGCTCAGAACTTCTATAAGCTCAGTAATACCGCGGACCCATGAAGAAACCGGGAGACGTCGAAAACTTGGTAACTCGGAGATACCCTTATGCGCGGCTTGTACTTGCAAAGCTTTTTGTCTTTCGAATTGTGCGTGTGATAGGGTTGCCCGAAGAAACTGCCTTGGCAAGTGCCCACGCGCTGTGCGAATGCTGCACGTAACAATATGCTGACTGCAACACCAAACACAGCGACTGCCGCCTTTTTCCGGGCGTAGAGGGTTTCTCACATCAGGGGCCCCTCAGTTTTTTTGGACCTGCAAGGGCATGATTGGGTCCTTTGTCAGGTTTGAATGGCAATAAACTTGAAAAACCTGAGAAAATCCTTCACCCATTGAAGAGCCTGCATACCCATCAACAGTACTACTCCTTCCACTTGTTTCTGGCCTCTCTACCCGCAAAAGAAAGGGCCCCGCGAACCCTGGACCCTAAACCCCTAAACCATTTACAACAAAACCCTAAACCCTAAACCCTAAAGTCCCATGCCGCGGTCCTTGCCATCCACCGCAACCGAGTCCTGCTGACTGCATGGTTTAGGGTTTAGGGGTTTAAGGTTTAGGGCTTAGGGTGTAGGGGTTTAGGGCTTTAGGGTTTAGGGGCTTAGGAGTTTCAGGTTTAGGGCTTAGGCTGTAGGGGTTTAGGCTTTAGGGGTTTAGGGCTTTAGGGTTTAGGGGCTTGAGGTTTAGGGCTTGGGTTTTATGGGTTTAGGGCTCGAGGGTTTAGGAATTCGGGTTGGTTCAGGGTTTACAACGCTTACGGATTGGGGGCCCGGGCTTCAGCTTGAGGGTTTAGGGATTCGGGTTGGTTCAGGGTTTACAATGCTTACGGATTGGGGGCCCGGGCTTCAGGGTTAGCAGCAGGGATGGCGGTTTTGAAGCCGGGCCGGCCTTCAGAACAATTTGCAGAATCTGAGCTTCTGCTTCCGGGTCCTTAAACCTACGTACAGTACTAGGATTCTAGAAAGTCAGTCCCCTTCAGCGCTAGTAAGCAAGATAATAAGAAACAGTAATAGCTCTGAAAGTGTAGAGTTTAGAGTACAGGACGCAAGTGGATTCTGGCCTCCTGCAATGCTATGGGTAGTCCTTGCCTACTTACTTGACCGAAGCACTGGGGCAAGCATTGTACCGATATGTAGGCTCCTCATCTAAGAGGCCTCACTCCATTAGAATGGACTATAAGATCCGCATGGAACGGCCCTAAACCCTAAACCCTCAGCAATTCTAGCACCCAAAGCAAGCATATGGCAAACCAGGCCTGTTCACAAGATAAGACAGGAAGGAAGCTAGCCTTGCTAGCTGTCTGGTCCAAGGAACCCATCAAGTGTAGTATATGCCCTTGCTGTAGTATACTGGTTCAGGGCAACCCACATGGTCAGCGCTGTCCTTCTTCGGGTCCACTTTCACCACTGGATCCTCGCTGTAGCATGTGAAACAAGCAGATCCACCTATAAGCAGTAACCGCCTCTCCTTGAACCTGCCTCCGGACCACCAACATATTGGGAACTCCACTGATTGATATTAAAGGTGGAAATGTTCATCATGAAGGGGGTTGGCAATGCATCATCATCTTCGCGATGTGAGTCGCAGCTAAGCTATGCTTGTCATGCCTGCAAATTCTCAGCATGTGGTGCATCGGTCTATGATCCTTCACGACCTCGCTGTTGATGGTGATCCGGCCTGTGCATAGAGCCAGCTACCAAAGCGTGATCCGCAGGGCATCTTGGACTATGATTTGGCTGGCTGATCATATCAAAGAAGGAGGCCGTCTGCCCATGTTCCAAAAGATCTCATTAAGCAGTGCTAGCTTGGATGTGGCTATAACCCAGCCTTGGGAATTTGATTCATGCCACAAAATCGTGACCCTGAACTGAGCAGAGTATCAGCCAAGAAGAATCCCGCTGCCTTGTAGAACCAATTCCGTCACTCGGCGCCGAGAGCAGACTCCAGAATGCGACAGAAACTTTGACAGCCACACCTGGCGAAGACATTCTACATCCTATTTGGGTTGGGGGCGGGGCATACGGGTCACAGAGGGACATATTGAAGCTCGGGTGAAATAGTTGCCCACAATTACGATGGGTTCCCGGTCTACTCCCGCCCAGTCTAACCTGCAAGGTTACGCCTGAATTTTCCTTAATCACCTCTAAGTAGACATTACAGACATGGAGCAGACAATGGAAGCTACGGTGTTGTTTAGGGCTTAAGGGTTGGAATGACGGAATGTAGAAGAAATGGAGGCTACCATGGAACTGGGGACTGTAAAACGGCTACCATAGGGTTCCATTTCTCTCTTCCCAACTCAGGTAAGTCTGGGCTGCCTTCGCTGGATTGGGCCTACTCGCAGGGCCACATATCTTATCCACCTTACTGGCCCTAAGCTTACTACACTCCCCCAAAACAATGGAAGATCAATAAGGACCCATGTAGACCCAGGTCCTTTGGGGCTCCAGGTTAGCTTGGTTTATTGGTTCTTAGTAGGGAGTAAGGGAATAGAATCCCTACGTATACCTTCTATAATGTATTCCCTGATTCGTTACTAAGCCACGAAACCCTAATCCCTAAACCCTTAACCCCAGTAAACTGGGGGATGTAGAATCCCGCGGAGCCATAAATCCGGCGTGACTGGCCTCATCATTTCCGATGGCCGCCTGGTCGCCTTTTAGCGACGAAGTGCGGAGGTCGTCCTGCAATCCAACACAGGCATCTATGCTGACCAAAGTCTAAAGGCTTCGGGTGTAGGATTTAGGGTCTTAAACTAGTAATAGTAATTATAGTAACAAGAATAATAGCTAGTAGTAATAATGACAGTAGTAAAATAATGACAGTAGTAAATTATTGATAAAAATGGCAACAATGATAATAATAACTCTTTGGCCTTGGCTTCTGTAAAAAAAAACACTCGATGTGGGCCGAAGTCACCGTAATTTACTAAGTCAATGGAATTAGCATCCCAGGAACTCAAATAACTCAAAGTAGCTGTAGACTTTGTGGCTAAGGACAAAGTATAGACTTCGATCCCTGGGCCTTAGGGCTCAGGGTTTACAGTTCTAAGAACTATTCTAGATGGTTTTAGCCACTTTTACTTCCTGAAGGTGAAGTCTTTACATGCCGAACCCAAATATGTGTGGTAACGGCGTTTTAGTTGAGGCAGCTGGCCCCTAGCATAGGTGTGGTTGCAGTCTGGCTTACTGTCTAGGCCAGACATCATCGCTGCACAAAAATCCTAAAACCCTAAATTCTAAATCTTAATAAGCCATAATGCCCCAGTCCTTGGCTACATCCTTCCAGTTGAAGCGCGGACGCTTATACCTGCGCGAGGCTTTCTGTAGTCTCTGCGGATTTTCTCTGCTTTGTCAACACCAGAAGTTAACGTCAGAATGACGTGGCTCGTGCAAGGTTGAGACCGTTCTTTGGCACTGGGACAGACCTAAGGTACATGTAGCCGGCATCCTAGGTGCTGCCCAGTCATTTGAATATACTTGAGCATGAAGGGTCCTATCTAATACCAAACTACTGCAGCCCTTTTCCTCTCAGACTGGGATAGGCTTGATCCACAGATCTGTCCACAATAAGCTTGCTGTTCAAGCCGCAGGTTTTACCCTAAACCCTTTGTTACTTTGACCTAAAACCATGGTTTGCAATGCCTCTTTTGCAAGCCTTGAATTCCAAGTTGCCCTAGTGGCCCTGGTGTAGATCCTTTCACAAAAAAACAGTGTCATATTCCATGGTATACTATAACATACTGTACAATACTAAAGCATACGATATTATGTTAGCCCACATTCCCCTAGGAAGAAAAAAGGATCCTTGTTACAAAAATATATGGGATCCCATACCCCCAAAAAGTATAAAGGATCCCTACCATTGATCCATTATGTTATATGAGCCATTGTCTAGACTCCAAGTATTCCCCTTAATAACCCCTATAGTAGTCCCCTATACAATCCCGCATATAACCCCCCTTTAAGGAGTTTAGACTATACCCTAAACCCTAAACCCTAAACAAACCCTAAATAGTAGTTTCCGTTCTATTTTCCATTATCCCTTTCTAAACTCTATATAATCCCCTCTATAAACCCCCTTTAAGGAGTTTAGACTATAGCTCATGTTATAACATCCTGTAAGGTGTCGCGAAGCCAGACATCCAGAGCACCCCACGCTCAAGATCCCTCTGTCCATTTCAGTTTCCATCTCCTTTCCCTCGGGATTTTGCATTATGCCCAAACCCTACAGGCCATAACTATCTAGGGAATGTACCCCTATAGAAAACTCTAAGCCCGTAATCATTTAGGTAACTTAGGGTGCCTCTAGCGAACCCTCAACCTTTAGCCGCTTAGCCCTTGGATGGCACATGGTCCGCAGCCGCGAGGCGTTTTTGTCAATGTCCTGCTTGAAGGGTCAAGGGGACTTAGTAAGTAGGTTAATAATGGGGATAATTGGGGTTATAGTCCCCCTGAAGTAGATAGAATATGGAGTCTATGGGGATCTTATTATGATGTACCCCAAAGCCATATTCTATCTACTTTAGGGGGACTGTAGGCATTGGGGTAGGCTTATAGGGGTTATTAACCTACTTACTAAGTCCCCCTGACCCGTCAATGTCCTGGGGCTTCTATGCAAAGAGGAAATCCAGGGGATGAAGGCTGTGGAGGAGTCAGGGCTGAAGCTTTAAAGATATAGTAATAGTAATGACCATAGTAATAAGAACAGCAATAATAATGGAAAACAGTCATAACAATAAAAACAACTTGTGTTTTCTGAGGACGGTTTCCTTCCTTTGACTGTTTCTTATTTGGGCTTCAGAAATTCCGGTCGCCAGACTCGGGTTGCTTGGTTGAGGGATTAGGCATTCAAAGCTGTACGAGCTTGCGTTAATGGACATACGGTGTGGAGACGACCTGAACCTCTTCAGACTAAAGGAACTGTACTGGGAACCCCAAACAGGGAACCCCAAGCTCAATAAACCACCCAAAGCAATTATTGTAATCCGTGCATCTCGGAACCCTGACCCTGAACCCGGGAACCCTAAACCCTCAAATCTGAACCCTAAACCCAAAATCTGAACCCTGAAGCCCTAAATCTGAACCCTAAACCCGCCACCTGAACCCTAAACCCTAAACCCCTGAACCCTAACACCCGAAATCTGAACCCCATGCACTAACCACTGAACCAGAACCCTAAACCCCAAACCCTAAACCCCAAACCCTAAACCCCTGAACCCCAAACCCTAAATCTGAGACCTAAAACCTAAACCCTAAAGTCTCCTGGACCTCATCAAACCTTAAATCCCTAGATAGTAGCTTCCATTTTCTTTTCCATTCTCCTTATAAACCCTAAACCCTAAACCCCCACATAACCACATGTAATAGTGTGGATAGGCAGGTCTCCTGGACCCCATCCAAGACCAAATCCTAAACCCTAAACCCCAAACCCCACACCCCAAACCCTAAACCCCAAACCCTAAACCCCTGAACCCCAAACCCTAAACCCCAAACCCTAAACCCCAAACCCTAAAGTCTCCTGGACCTCATCCAAGACCTCGCCTTTGGTCCATCGTCTCTGCCGATTTCGTCCTCGTCGCTTTCCTTTGGGATCCTTGGAGTTGAACAGGGTATCTTGCGGTTTAGGGTTTAGGGTTTAGGAGTTAGGGTTTTAGGGTGGTGGCTAGGTATATAGGGATTTTTGGGGTTATACAGGGGTTATATAGGGATAATGGAAAAGAAAATGGAAACTACTATAATGGGTTATATAGGGTCTAGGAAATAGGGTTTAGGGTTTAGGGTATAGGGTGAAGCTGGGTTTAGGGTTTAGAAAATAAGGTTTAGAAAGTTGTATGTAGGGTTTAGGAAAGAAGGTTTAAGGTGTGGGAAATAGGGTTTAGGGTCCAGGAGACAGGGTTTAGGGTTAAGGAAATTGGGCTGAGCGTTTAGGGTTTAGAAAGTTGGGTTTAGGGTTTAGGGCTCCGCTATAACATCATGAACGTGTAGTCCCCCTTAAGTAGATAGAATATCGCTTTGAGTATATTATAATAAGATCCCCATATACCCCATATTCTATCTACTTAAAGCAGATTATATTTACTACCAGAGGGGTGCTCTTTGTTCGAGGAAGAGATGAAGATACAGCGTTCAGGGTACTCAACTAAACCAGCTGATAACAACTTTGGCAGGTTGCCATACAATTTGAAAACTACGAGGGGATCCTCCCAAAGGCGTTGGGGAGAAGCCTGGTTGTGGTAGGAAACTTGGCATCTACATTCCTTCCTGAAGTGGCTCGATGACTGTTAAAATGACACGAAAGACCCTCATGTGTGAGCCTCTTGTTGAGAACTCACAAGTCTTGGCTACTCATGGAACATGGAAGACATTACTTGCAGTCAAACTGCAAGGACCCACTTCTTGCCGTAAGCCGGGTCTTTCTTTTCCTCCTGGTTGGCTTCTAGCCACGCTGCCCGTCGCCTGAGGCACCAGCTGACAAGGTTTTCAATTGAAGAGCAGGGGTCAGGTAAGTCCTCTCCCCAAAGACGAACAAGACTCTCAAGGAATATCTTTACAATGGGTGGTCAATCTTGCCATCTGCATGCGCGTTGGCGTATGCCACGTGGCGGGACCTCTTCTTGCGAGGGGCTCCTCGGTCCTGGCACGCAGCACTACAAATTCCTTCAAACGAGTCATGAAGCATGCCTTCGTAGGATGCGTCAGAATGCTCTTCATACTGTATTGGGAGCACTTCGCAATCCACAATACCTTCTGAATGCCAAATGCTTCGCTTCATCTGCAGAACGTGCAAACGATATGCCTACCTAGGCCGGTAGCTGAACACTTCTTTGTCACCATCAGTGGCCGTCATGATGGTTTCAACAGCAGTAACGGCCACAATGTTCGCAAAGCTACGCAACATCGCAGTGATGAAATAATGACAGGACATCATGGCCTGACTGGAAGTACAGTAAGAGCAACAGTCAGAATATTTGGCGCCGTCTTCCATCGGCGTCATCATCAACACCATCATATCATCACAATGATAGCCGCTATCATCATGATCTTGATCATCATCATCCTCATCCTCATCCTCGTCATCGTCATCGTCATCGTCATCGTCATCGTCACCGCCGCCGCCGCCACCAGCACCAGCACCACCAGCACCAGCAGCACCAGCAGCAGCACAAGCAGCACCAGCAGCACCAGCAGCACCAGCAGCAGCACCAGCACCACCATCGACAGCGTCGTCAGCATCCTTGTCATTGCGGGCTCCAATGTTCTAGTTCACCCAGAGGTCATGGAAACTTGAACCCTGAAGGAGGAAGACCCCCCGCGCTTTCAAGTGTACTTGGGATCGCAGCGCAAGACCCCTCTGCGGCGTAGGAAAGAAGGACCATCCTTGTTCCTTGTCATTAACATCTTGGCCATTGTCACCATCATGCGAAGATGAGAACTACAAGCACTGCACTAGACTGTTCGCTCAACACCCCCCGCCCCCTGATGCAAAACAGCCTCAGTGGCATATCAATTGGCGTCATACGAAGAACCATCAACACAGCTTTGTCCGATTCATGTAGGTAGCCAGGATGATATTATCGGGCTGCCTCCTCCTCGTCCTGAGGCTTGTCTGATGTGTACATGCTAGACCTGGCAGACACTCAGTGCAGATCTAAGTGTCTTTAATTCGGGGTGCATGTAGGGTTTAGTTATTGGTACGGAAGAACGGATCTCTACAGTAGTCCCTATACCATCCCCAAGCATAATCCGAATATTCCTGCTTATGCCTGCAAAACCGCCAGCGAGTTTAGGGTTAGCCAGGTCTTGGGATAAACAAGTCCATGCTTCACGAATAAGCCTCACAGATATTGGGGGAGCTTATGGGGGCCGGCTACTATGGAAGTCCATGCCTCAAAGCCCGTCCCTGTCTGCTTCAGTATACTTAGGGTTGAGGGTTGAGGGTTTAGGGTTTATCCTTTTGGAGTAGGAAAAAGATTCGATGCGGGTCCATGGTGGCAGCCCGGCAGGCTGCTTCCTGTGTATCGCAGCTCGTCTCTGTCTAATGTCTACGTGCATATATGCAAATGAATCTATATATATATATTATATGTGTATGTATACCCTAAACCCTAAACCCTAAACCATATATACATATACACATATATATATATACATATATATATATATGTATTCCCTCATTCCCTACTAACCACCAGTAAGCTTAGCTTTTCAGCCCAGGGACCTGTAGACCTGGTGGAAGAGCTTCTCCCCGGGCGCCATGTCAGGCCGCCGCGGCGTCCTAGGGAATTAGGTTTTAAGGATGAGGGTTTTGGGGTTTTGGTGTTTTCCGGGTTTAGAGTTTTAGGGCTTTGAATTTGGGGTTTAGGGTTTTAAGGCTAACGGTTTAGGGTTTAGGGCTTAAAGAAGGGAATCTTAAACTTGCTGGGGTTAGCACGGAATAAAGGAATATATCATTTAGGGTTTAGGGTTTAGGGTTGGTTGGAATCAAGGGCATAGATTAAGGGTTTAGGGATATAAAAATATTCTATGGGACCGCATTCCATAACTCTCTACTAGCCACCAGTAAGTTTTAAGCTTTGCGGATATTGCTCTCAGGGCTTTGTAGGGAGTAAGCAGGGGGTTACACAGGGGCTTTATCGGGATTATATGAAAGTAATACGGCGGTTTCGGCCTTAGGGCTTGGGATTTAGGATGTCTTAGGTAGTGCCACGCAGTCTGATGACCTCGTCATCTTGTCCCATGCGGGCGTCTAGAACATCCAGTGCCCTGCAAAGGGTTTAGGGTTCCTGCAATATCCAGTGCCCTCAGGTTTCGAACGCGAGGAATCTTTTCACAGAGTTTCAACAATCTCACGTTGCTCAGATGACCTTGTGAAATTAGGGCTTGTGGAAATGCCCGAACCTACCTCCAAAACCAAATCCCTAAACTTACCAGCTCCAGCTCTAAGCTCCCAACCCTCAATTTCCCAAACGTCCTTACTTTTGCAACTTCCCCAAATTTGTCTGCCCAAGCGTCAGGTGATCCAAAGGGTCGACGTCGTCATCGCGTCTCCGTGCCGCCAGTGCAACCTTTCGCTTGAACAGCTCTGCTTTGCGTTTCAGGGCTTAGGGCGTAGGGTTTAGGGATTTTGCTTTACATGCGTTCTAGGGTTTATGGGTTTTAGGTTTAGGGTTTGATTCCTGTCTTCGCGACTCTACGGGGAATGCTTTTTAATCTTACAGGATTTGAAGTTTAGGCCTGGTTACAAGGCTTTGTTTTCAGGGATTATTGGAAGATCCTGTGAGAACTGTGGGGAGTCCAGCTAGGGCTTTGTCAAAACAAGGTATGCTCCTTTTGGAACATGTTTCTGGGAACGCTCACGAAACTCCGTGCCTGGTCCCTATGGACACAAAAACACTGACCTACTATGGATGGAAGAAACCTTTTACCACATACGGCCTCTACCTCTAGGAATTACAGAACTATGGCATTTTGTCGTGCCTCCATCCACCAACAACCAGAAAGAATAGACAGATCCCGGGCCTTGCACGCGCTGTGTCTGGGGCCTGCTCGTGACCTGGCGAGAACTGCAGGCCAGTGAACATTACGCTCTACGGGGTCAAGTACTGCGCAGCTGCCCTAGTGTCCCCATACCTGACAAAAAAAAGATACCAAGCACCATCCCAGCATGATGTTTGGTTCCTAAAGTTCCTGAAGCCAGAATCTTGGGGTATCTACATGGCTCGGCTTCTCAGAATCTCAGCTATCGTGCTTTGTAGTTGGTGGCGCCGCATATGAGTAAGCCTGATTTGACAGCTCACGAATACTTATCAGCAAGTAGCGGATGACACAAACTGTTGAAGCTGAGCTGCTTCTCCCCGGCTTGCAAACAAAGAGCATCTAATCCCTTGAAGTTGAGCTTTAAGCCTTCAGAATTAGGGTTTAAGGGCCCTGAAGCCCTAAACCCCTGAGGCTCCCATACCCCGGGGTTCTGAAAGCTCAAAACAATAACCCCCCCAAGCAACCTGACCTAAAACCCTTCGCCCGCCTCCCTTTCAGCATGTAGGCTGCAATGAGGCCCAATCCGGCACCTTCAGCTCTCAGCTAACCCAGACCCTTAAAGGGATCTAAAAATTCTATCCCCTAGAACCATATGGGAAATTATATGAGGATTATGTAGGGGTTATAATGGGTCTAGATAGAGGATCTAATTTTTAGATCCTCCCAGGGGTCTGGGAAAGTTCTTTTTGAAAATTGAAGCCATCGGCCGAGCAGGTACCGAGCATTGGATCCAACTACAGTTTTAGAGTTGACAGTTAGCCCTGAATAGCATCCCTTCTGTAGGCACTACATAATCCCACCCCCCTAGAAAAAAGGCCCACCCAAAAAATGAATATTCTCTATGTTTAGTCATATACCACAATAGAAATATTCAATATTAGGGGGGTGATGTTCTTTTATATACTAGGGAAGGGGATTATCATTGAGACCTTCGAGCTCCTCCTTCAACTAGGGGGAGCCAACACCTAGGAGGGCAGGAATTAAAGCTTTGGACTACGGAAGGCGGGCCAAGTCTAGGATTTTAGTCCCCTAAACCCTAAACCCTTAGGGCTTAGGGCTTAGGGGCCGTGTCTCAGGGTTCTAGCGTCCCAAGTTCTGGGCTTAGAGCCCTAAGACTCAAGATGCTGCGAGGTATGGCTGTTACATCATGGGTCCCCTCTATACTACCCCCCTAGGTTCCCCCTGAACTAACCTTGATCAAGCCTAATTTTAGGGGGGAAAGCAGGTGTGGGGGTAGTATAGAGGGAGGTAGTAGGGAAACTTCGGTCGCAAGGATGTCGTGAGAAGGATGAGATTGCGCCATTGAGAGACATCCGGCAAGTCTCCAGTGGCTCAGAAGCCGCAAGTGCTGCCCAATCTCACCGGACAAGGGCACCGGTGTGACCATGCATCTAGTCAATGAACCCTACACTTGAACCCTAAACCCCCAAATTCCTAAACCCCTAAACCCTGCTAAACCCCCCAAAACCTAAGCCCTGAAACAATATATCCCATGCAAAAACCCTGCAGTGAAGACTTTGCGGCGACAGGGACTTAAATACAGGGCTGTGTGAGCTACAGTCAATATTTGCCACATATTTTAATGGACCTGGGTTGAGGATTTAGGGTTTAAACCCTAAACCCCAAAACCCTGAACCCTGTTAAACTACAAGAGGGACCCTCCATGATCACCCCTATTCGCCCATTGGAAAAGCTCATATTTACAGTGGCTCATATGAACCCTAAACCCTAATTTAGGGTTTAGGGGTTTAGGGCTTAGGGTTTAGGGGTTTAGGGTTTAGGGGTTTGGAGTTTAGGTGTTTAGGGTTTAGGGAGGATCTGGGAGCGCATCAAATTTTTTGATAACACCAAATTAAGAAACCCGACATATTGCCAGAAGTATTCGCGGATAATCCTTATGTAACTATCATAGAGTATTCCCGAAATTAACGCCTGCTCTACAAACCTGCAAGCAGTTCCTATAAACCACTATCATATCCCAGCTTTCTGTCATTTTCTACTTTTCTTCTCTGTTAGAGAGTCAAATATTCAAAAGCCTCAACGCTGAACAATACACATCCCGAAAACGGCATTTCCCCGCCATGTTCCATTGCTTTTTTCATTTGAGTAATGTTTTTTTGGTGGTTGAACCCAGTAAGATTATATTCCATATAATCTTACTATACCCCAAAAGGAGGATATAATCTTACTCTATATTGGGTACCATAGTATCCCCAAATAAAATACTACTCATTTGGTCCTAAGGTCCTAGGCTGTTTCACTTCCTGAGGCCGCTTCGGGCCTTTAAACTCTAGACCCGTAGACGAAATAGTAGCTTCCGTTTCCCAAACCTCAAAACCCCCCTAAATGCTGTACCCTAATCCCTGACCTCAGACCCTAAACCCTAAACCCCTACAGTCCCCCTAAAGCAGATGAAATGGTATAGTAAGATCTCCATATACCCTAGATTCTATCTACTTAAGGGGACGAAGCCCCCTAATCCCTAAACCCTAAACCCAATATATACCCTGTTAAAATACCCTGAGCCCTAAACCCCTAACCTCAGACCCTGGCCTGGCAGAATACCAACATCTCCCCTGGCTGTTTGTGGTGACTGGGATCCCCTGGCCGCATGTTTTTTTAAGGGTTTAGGGTCGGCATGCTCCGGTTAGGGCCGTTTAGGGTTTAGGATTTAGGGTTAGGGTTTAGGGTTGCTTGGGGTGGATATGGATCCAGGGTGTTGGGGTGCCTAACCCCTAAACTCTAAAGAGTTTGAGGGTTAGTGTTCAGGACCTGAGGCTTAGGTAGGTTTCTGAGGCTTAGGTAGGTTTATGGCAGAGGGTATAGCGTTCTAGCTCTGACCCTAGGCTCTAGGATTTGGGTTTAGGGTTTAGGGTTTAGGGTGTGTTGATGCTTGGTGGTGCGTCTGTTCTTTTGCAACTGGCCAGTTGGTACCTGGTAGTTTTCCTACATAGAGCGACCCTAATATAAACCCCAAAATACAAGAACGCCAGTAGTATAAGGATATATAAAATGGTACCCCTAATTTTGGGAAACCCCCATTTTTAGTTCTACACAAAACCGGGATTTGGGGTTCTCAGACTTGGAGGTGCGCGGAATGAGCATAAAAGTTCGGTGTTTTGAGGCTACTTAGGTCTACCGCCTAAGAGGAAGAGTTAAGAACCCTAAATAGTGGTTTCCGTTTTCTTTTCCATTACTTCAATATAGCAACCCTAAATAGGAGTTTCCATTTTCCATTACCCCAATATAATAACCCTAAATAGTAGTCTCCATTTTCTTTTCCACTACCCCAATATAATCCCTATATCCCCCCTATAGTACTATATTATCCGTATATTATTAGCATGCTTCCGCTTGATCGGAGAGCAAGGTCTTGCCTGGCGAGCACGCCGCTTAGCAAGCTACCAGCCCATTGAAGTTTATAGTCCCCCTTAATTAAATAGAATATGGGGTATATGGGGATCCTATTATAATTTACCCAAAGCCATATTCCATCTACTTAAGCGGGACTATACATTGGGCGTCTTTGGTGGACACGGCAATAAGCAGCTAACTAGTTGATGCAACACACACACATGCAAATTAAAAGCATATAGTGTGGTATATATGGAGTCATCTCCGTGGGACTTGCTCGGTACGTGTCAAGCTGCCATGCAACACATCAAGTGGCGCCTCCTTTCTTAGCCGGCCAGGGAAGAATATGCAGGGGTATGTTGGATCCACGGGTCAATGCAGGACTGGGTTGCTGGTAATGAACTTGAATTAAGTTACCATAGTGTTATACATGGTAAAGATTAGGATTTCCCCAATATATCAACTTAATCTCAGTCCCATCAAGTTCCTTAACAGCAACCCAGATGACACATCATCTTCTGCCACCTGCAAATCCACACCCTTCACGTGTCAGGGACCGGGACTTTCACAGCCGGCGGTCGGCCACTGTGTTTCAACATTTTGTACAGAAGGTTAAACCCTAAACCTTAAAGCCCTAAACCTAAAACCCTAAAGACCTAAAGCCCTAAACCCTAAATCGTGTTCGTACCTCTCCCAGCTTTGCCTTGGCCTTTTGGGCGGTAGTTTCGGCCACCTCTGGCCTGGTTGTTGCATGTGGGTGGTTATCAAAATTATGGTCCCTTTTTGGATCCCTGTTATAATACGGCACCTTGTATTCAGGGTACCCAAATAGGGACCATAATTTTGACAACCACCCATGTGGCCCTTCAGGGCACCACTCAGCCTGCCACGAGCAGAGCTCCCAGCAGTCTTAGGTGCTGCGTTGGATCCTGCATTTTCATGTTCCGGGTTTTGTGTAGGTTGTTGCCTAGCCTCCTGTCCGGGGTTTGCAAAGCCTCTTCTGCGCAGACTTCCGGCTTCCAGTTGAAAAAGAGTGCGTTTGGAAATAGATTACAGCATTAACGCGTCAGCTGGAAGCAGGACAGCTATCCGCGCAGACATCCCTTATCACATGGACCGGGCTTTGCCCTATTTGGAATAGAGATGCAGATCGGCCTGCAGGATTTTGCGCTATCAACAGATCCGTTGCGTTTGCTGAGTCTCGTGCGACAGCTTGTCATCAACCCTGTTCAGAGGTGGCACGGATTCGCGCGCTCATGTCCATCTTTTTCGCTCTTGCGGACGGAACATCGGCCACGTCGCGCTTGCAACACACAGCTGACCGGGAGGATGATGATCCAGGGCCCCCAGCCAACCCATTATATTAACCCCCAAACCCCAAATAGTAGTTTCCATTTTCTTTTCCATTATCCCAATATAACCCCAATATAACCCCTGTAATCCCTTATAACCGATTATTGTCACAGGAACACAGCCTCTTAGACTGGTGACTGGTGTCGCAGCTGAGCGTGATGAGCAGTGGCCTGCCTCATTCTGTGAGAGCAGTTCCTCTCAGTTTCCTTTTGGACCTGGATGCTAGGTCCACTGTCACTGAAGTGCTTCGGATTTCTTGGCTTGAGTTGGTTTTCATGCTTCATCTTGGTGATGTCTTTCCTTTTTGCTTGTTGCTTCGGCAGTGGATGGCACCTGGGTCTTGGCAGGTTCTTTGCCGTCCACACCTCAACAGCCATCTGTCTCGGTTCGACCCCGCATTATCCGGCAGGCCGCTACATTAGCCGCCCGGATTAGTTGTTCAGGCAGATTTGGGTCCATTGCAGGGAGAATGGAAAAGAAAATGGAAACTATATACTGTACTATAATGGGGTATATATTGGGGTTATATAGGGGATTATGGATAATAGGGCAGAATGGGTTGTCTTTGGTTGACGGTTTGGTCATGGGTGCTGACTCAACTGTGCTTTTCGAAGCGCGGACTGCGCTAGCCTGCTCTATCTACTGCCACAAGGGCAGTAACGAAGGTGGCTGGCCTTTCGAGGCCAATCTGAATTTCACCCCAACCTCGAACGAGGACGTGTCACTCCGCTCTCAGCTGAGCACACAACGCAAGCCAGCGAAGCATATAAGAGGATTACGGAGGTGCTTCGTCAGGATACAGGGATCATTTTGATAGACCCCCAAATCCCTTTATTCTCAAGCCCTAAACCAGGAAATTCCATTGAGCCCCAACTGCCTCAGTCGTCCCACGCGGCTGCTTGTTGCCTTAGAATCCTACTGCTGTTTAAGGGGGAATGACTATAGGTAGCAGTATAGGGATATTTGCAGGGATCCACTCCCCCACTCTCTGCTTTTGAGATTCATGTGGGCACAAGACGACGACAACCTTCTAACTGCCGTTGAACAATTCGTGCTTAGACCTAGCGCGGCTGTTTCTGGCAGGCCTTGAAGCATGACAGAAACTATGACAAATAATTCATGGGAGTGCAAAGCATAAGAAATCTTGGTTCCATTGGTGTAGACTCTGCAAGTCTGAGATGTTTCATTACAATCCCTTGTTGAGCTTCAATGCCGGGGTCTTAAAACCCTAAGCCCTAAGGGTTTTCCAATTCTTGAACACCCATTTCATCCTTACCACCTTAACCTGGGAATTGATCGCACCCCTGATCTGTGTTGTAGTCTAAACTCCTAGTATCCCCCTTAGTGACTCCTATTGTAGTCCCTCATATAACTCCCTTTGAGGAGTTTAGACTATTGCTCATCTGAACCTCCCAAAACCCTAAAACCTAAACCTTAATTCCCCGGGCACTAAAGCTTAAACCCTAGACCCTAAGCCTTAAACCCTAAACCTTAAACCCTAGGCCCTAAACCTTCAACCCTAAACCCTAGACCTTAAATCCTAAACCGCAAACCTTACACCTCCTCTGTCAAGGTCCAGGCAGGCTGTGGTGGGGAGCTGGTAACCCAGCCTGGGCCAAGGCCTCAAGCGTAGGAAATGAAATGGTTTAGGGTTTAGCGTAGCTGGATTTTTACAGGGACTTACAAAGATATAGTCCCCGCCCTTAAGTAGATAGAATATGGGATATGTGGGGATCTTTTTCTGATTATGGTCAAGTCCATATTTATTTACTTGCGGGGCATTATACGTGCTACCATTGTCATTATGGTTCTAGATTCCTTCTGTAAGTGAGCCCTTCTGAGGCGCTTCTCAATATCATGTGCCCTTCCAAAATAATGAGCATCATGGTATGTTGTGGGTGCATATAGCTCTCGACACGAAGCAAAACACCAACTTTCAGTTTCATAGGGGCCTTCATAAAGACAGCGAGAAAGCTTGCGATGACCATGCAGGCTTGCTCGCACCGCTATAAATTCTGGCAAGAAATGCGTGGTTGCTCAACCCTAAACCACACTTTGTTTCAAATGTACCGGCTGAATCAAAAAGGGCTGTGTCTCATCCGCAGCACACCAAAAGCAACAGGCAATTTCTCACGGTTTAGGCCTTAGGAAGCCCTCCATTCTCGGCCTTTATCAACTCCATCAACTCCGGATGACCCCCATGCAGCCCCATGCCAACCAAGCGCAAGCCTTCATCACAAGCACAGCCGCAGCAATAGCCTGAACAAGCCTGGAGAATTACAACACCATGCATGGGGAGTTCTTGAAATCGGGAGCCCTAGCAACCCCATGCATATATAGGGCTTGAAAATCAATTCTAGGAGTATCCCTTAGGTATGACACAGGGATTTGTGTAAGAAACTTTCATATCACAACCCCTAAGCCCTAAACCCCAAACCCCTAAACCCCCAAACCCTACACCCTAAGACCGAAACCCCTAACCCCCTAAACCCTAAGCCCTAAAACCTACACCCAGGGATGTTGCTGAGATGCAGGCTGGTAGGCCAACCACTCCAGACCTGGTTGAGGGTTTAGGGTTTAGAGTTCAGGATTTAGGGTTTAGGGTTTAGGATTTAGGGTTTAGGATTTAGGGTTTAGGGTTCAGGAGTTTGGGGCTTAGGATTCAGGGTTTAGAGTTTAGGGATCGGATTTTGGGTATAGGTTCACCCAAATATTCTTGCAGCTTCGTAGTAATCACCACTTTATTCGGTATGAGCAATAGAGCTGTAGGTACTTTGGGATTTGTGGGTTAAGGGTTTAAGGGTTGGAAAGCAAGGATCTGAGGGTTATATAGGCGTCTTAACACTAACCCGACACCCTTATACTTCTAGATTATAGTTACCCTAAACAGGGATTATGTGATATATATTGGGGTTAAAAAGGGACTTTAGGATATACTTATAGATTAGCATGCGGATCCAGAGGGGCCACGGAGGTGGATAAGAGTTTTGGGGGTGAGGGGCTCACGGGCGCGGAGGCAGATACTGCAGTGGAGCAACATGAACAGCACAGAAGATATGCAGGGAAGAAACCAATGACCCTTGTAAAGCCCCTAAACCCTAACATACAACTATTGGAGGGTCTGAATAATGGGACCAGGCCCTACCCTACCCTTCTAACACGTACATTGGGCCTATAGCCTAGAAATAATGCCTATATTGGGCTATTTAGAGCCTTAGGGCCATTTAGGCTCTAACCCCCGAAGCCCTAAACCCCATGTGAGCCATGGTCTAAACTCCTAGTATCTCCCTTGAGAACTCCTATAGTAGTGCCCTGGCAATCCCTTATATGTAACCCCCTTTAAGGAGTTGAGATCCTAAACCCTAAACCCTGACACTAAACCCTAAACCTCTAGACCCTAAACTCTAATCCTAAACTCTAAACCCCTTGACCCTAAACCCGAAACCCTAACCTAAGGCCCGAGCTACGAAAGCCATATCTGAGAGCTATAAAGTGGCTCGCCTCTGCGTTTGAGCCGAAAATGGGCGTGGCAACAGTTCGTGATGGGGCTTGGCTCTTTAGGGCTTGTTAGGGTTTAGGCTGGATAAATTAAAGTAATGCCGAACTGTGAAGAAAGACCGCTTTGGGATTATATGCCATCTAAACCACCATTGAAGCTGAGTTCCCCAAACATTGTAGTCCTTACTCTGGGGACCCCCACCCCCAAAGTAACCCCCCCCCTAAATGTGGGAATGCCCCATATGGTAATTTCCAAAACAAAGAGACCCCAACATAGGCCCCAAAATACTCTAGTCCTTACTATGGGGACCCCAAAAAGGTACCTCCCAATTTTGGGAAACCCCCCCCATATAAGGTTGCTGAAGTTCTACACCAGGAATCTCATCATGTGGCCATGCCTAGCCTCAACTGGAAGCCCCTTCGGGGCTGGAAATGTGAAGGTCCTACGTAGGGGCCTCAATGAGGATCAATATTCTATAGGGGTTTCCCAAAATTAGGGGTATGATTTTGGGGGTCCCCTTCATAAGGATTATAGTATATTGGGGTATATATTGGGGTCTCCCTATTCATGGAAACTACCATAAGTATACCAGGAACCTAGGACCATCATATTGGCAACTGTTTACTATGCCTCGACACTACGCAAACCCCATAAACCCCTATATAAGCCCGGCTTCCATCTCATGTTTCATTTTCATTTCCATGGGGTAATCTCCCTAAAGCCTACTTGATTAGACCCCTCACATTACCCCTTTCCAGGTTGGAACTCGCAGCTTCTTCCTAGGATTCGAATTCTGCAAGCCTAAAACCCAGACCCTCTAAAGAGTCCAAGCATGGAACCCCCCAAAATTACATTGGAGAACCTCGGGGATTCTTGGGAGGTTCCATTTGTTGGAGCCTTCAGGGGGTCTGGGAACGACCAGGGAGCCGAGCCCTGAGGACTCATATATATCGGGCCCCATTTTGGGGGGGTTTCCATACTCACTGTTACAGAATATTGCAAAATGAATGGTAGTTTCCCAAAATAGGGGGACCCCAATATACTATAATCCTTAATATGGGGACCCCCAAAATGGTACCCCTAATTTTAGGAAACTCCCAAATGGGTCCCATTTTATCCAAGAGCCCGGTTGGATTTGCACCAGAATACTGAACTGAGCAAGCAGACATACCAAATGCAATCTCTACATCAAGCAGCCCACATCTACCCCTCCAGCCGGCACCCTAAACCCCAAACTCTTTTTTGTCATGTCGAAGCTGCATCTGTGTTCTCAGCATTTTCCGCTCGTGCCTGACAAGATCAAGGACACTCCCCCATCCCAATGGGTTTAGACTCTAGTTTCCTTAGACCTACAATAAGAAATATCTTCAATATTTCCTTAGGGTGATACTACAAAAAAACTTAAAAACAAGTCTTCAGGACAGTACAGCCAATGGGTTTAGAGCTTAGGGTGGCATAAGCTCCTGGACACTACTGGGCTCCGTAAACGGTATGCAGGGCATGAAATCTCCCCAGCAAGGAATTGCTCCGATACAAAACGGTCAACTACAAGCAAGACTTACCTTCTGGCAGTTATTGCAAGGCTGACCTGATTCAAGTCAGGTGTTGGATTTCATTGGTTGCCTGTTTTCTTGCGGAACTCCTTACAATCCTCCTTTAAAGTATACAAACCTTCCCGAAGTCCCTCAACATTAGTTGACGCCAGTATCTTTTCATTGACTATTGCACCTGCCAGCGCTGGACTTTAACACGCTCGATTTAATCACTCTGCAAGCACGTCCGTTGTGTTGTTTTCGAAGACAAAACGCACATGCCCTCAATAACACGGAGTACCCTAATAAGCGCATTTGTAGATCCATGAACCCTCTATAAACACTACATGAACCCGGTTTCTCAATGAATTCTCCATCTAAATCCGAAACCTTTAGCCCTACCAGCATCCCTACAGTCAGATGTTTCGCCTGCGTCTCCTCCTTTAGAGGAGTTGCGATGCTCTCCGTCGTAGCCTGAGGTTCCCACCAAAACATGGGTACCCCAGGGACACAAGGCAGAAAAGGGGTTAATTACAAAGGCATTACAGCTATCTGGCTAAGAAGTTTTACAGGGTTTGCTTGAAACTTTTGAAGGCCTTTAAGATGACGGCAGACGCAGGCAGACGAAGAGCAGAGCATTGGATGGATGAATGTAGGGCGGTATGGCAGAGTGTGGAGTACTATCAGAGCCTGAGTAAGGGATTTCTGGGTACCGCATGCTATGACGAAAGATGGACTAGCACCAAACGATCCATATGAGTAATTACTCATACTACTAGATTTGGGCAGAGGGTGGTAAGGATGAAATACGTAGACTAGGGAACTAATTGCTTTGAATGAGGTTTATGGGGTGGTTTGTATCATCATAGGCTGTCTTGAGGCTCACCACCTTGACAGTAAACTCACCCGTCCTTGCAATCATTTACCTGTTTCTGTGCTAGATGGGAATATTTGTTGTAATGCAGACCCCTGATTAATAGACCCCCTCCCCTTAACAGGGGTTATAATAGGGATCCCAATATTAAGGCCTTTAAAAGGCAGGGGGTTTATTGATCAGGGGTCTACATTAGTTGAGGGGTTGAGGGCAGGTTGCCTTCGCGGGAGGGGGTCGCTCGTCAAGGTGCCTGGGATGAACTCAAGTGAAGCCTTGCTCCTCAGGGCTTAGTGGCTTGCCTTGCACGCCCGCGGTTCCTCAACACGTGTTTGCAAAAAAGGGGGCCCATTCCAGAATGAGCTGAATTACACTTTCATTGTCGAATGTTCATGATATGTGAGGCCAATGTGTGAGGCTGCCGGATTGTCATCACAGGTATACTCGTCTCACTCTTTTGAAGGGCTAGTTTTCAACTTGTCCTTTGCATGCCCAGTGAATGCTCAAAGATCTTGCATGACCTCAGCCTTCTCTACTTCAGTGTTTTGGGTTTTAGGTTTAAGTTTAGTGTGTTGGGCTCCGGGCTCCGTACCTCTTACATATGATCATGATGTCGCTCATAGTACTCCCCTCTGCCTAATAATAAACCTTCCCGAACCCCCTAACATGAAATAGTCCCATTGTGGTATATTACATGATATAGGGAATAAGCAAAATCACAGCTGCCACAGCATGAGGCTTCCGATGCGACATGAAGGGGGTACCTGATAGGCAACATTTCAGTGAACAACTGTGGTTGCATCAACAAAGCCAGAATTGCGTAGTCGGCTCTTCCAGCTTTTGGACTCCATAGATTCATGCCATAGTTCTTGATTTCTCTTACACGTATCCCTTTCCAACTGTAACGTACATTTTACACATTGGCTCTCACCAGCTCTTAAGCTCAACGTAATCTCATTTTACAAACCAAATGGTGAAGATAGGTCAGCAGACAGCTCACTTTCACGCGTGGCTTACACGATGTTGCGTCCATGTCCGCTGTTCAGCGGCACGGTGTGCTGGTGTTTCCGGAAAGCTGAATGTTCCTTCTTCTTGGTAAGTTGGGAATCACTCCTTTGTTCAGTTGACGGACTCTTGGGCTATGAGCTTTGGAAACTGCATGCAATAAACGGGTCTGAATTATGTCATGTTCACTTAACTAGCACTTTGTAGCTGAAGGGGTCGGCGGCTCCGTGCTTGAAGTGGATTGTCCATGTGCGACCCCGCATATATCGTCCTGCTGCTGTGAGCTCGAATCCTTGGAACTCTCCTTGGCGCTGGGGGGCTGCCAGAGAAGCACAGCCATCACCCCAATCGCAAACACCAGAATAAAAGCTCCCAGCTGTATAAAACCCCACCGCGGAAAGCCAAAAATCACCGGCTCTTGTTTGCCAGGGGAGCCGTACCATGGTGTGGACACCAGAGCAAGGCCCAGCATCAGCACAATCAAAGCCATCCTAGGTTCCTTGGAGGAGGTCATGGCTCCTCGGATGGTATTAAGGTCCAGCAGCTTCGAGTTGCCATCACTGTGCATGAAGGTGTGGGCAATCCCCACCGTGAGAAAGTTCATGAAGGCTGATAGACTGATGTCCGGCACATAATCTCCGAGTGCATCTCCGCAGATCACTAGAACTAGCAAGGACAGGAGGCCCACAATAATCCCCAAAACGATGGATCGCTCTGAGACGTTCGTGTACAGACCCATGCCAAAAGCTGGCAAAAGCTGCATCATCATGCCTCCGTTGAAGCTTTTGATGTTGCCCATTTGCACGCTGCTCAAGGAATTGCCCAGAAAGAAAGAGGCCGTGCACGCTAGGAGGGAAGCAAGCGTGCCCACTCTCACGACGTTACGGCTCGACAGGGAAGGAAGAAGGGTGCCCGAGATAATGTCATTGGATATCACACTGGAAACACCCATCAGAGCTGAGTCTGCTGTCGACATAATGGCCGCAAGCGCACAACAGGTCATGATTGACACAAAAACATACTGCAGCACACCCACTAACTTCAATTGTGCCATTACCCCAGAAAATGCCGTGGCTTCTTGATCAACCGGCGGCCAGGCAGGATTGTTTGCTGCTTTGACAAGCCCCATGACAATGCCAGGGGGCTGTGCAATAAATGGTGCCACCAACATGACGCCCATTACGATTCGCAAGTCTGCATCAGTCTTGGCCAGGTATGCCCGCTGGACGAAGTGAGGTGTGACAGGCGCAGCTAGCATGTTGAACAAGAAGAAGAGTATGTCACAGAAAGTGGACCTGCTTGGGAAATTATAGAAATCGGGCCTGACGGCTGCAAGACAGCCGGAGGGGAGGCAGTCATTTCCCAAGCAGGCACCCGGCGCTGCGTGAGGGTCTGAGGCGTTAGCGAACACGTGGATGAGGTAGTCGCAGTCGGCAGGTGCCATCTGCGGCAAAAAGCCATACTCAACCCCAAGGACAAATGGTGTGAGCAAGAACGAGCAGAGCATAACAGCACATTGTATGGCGTCAGTGAGGACCACACTGTTCATCCCTCCCAGCATCTCAAGCGTGATGATGATGGCACAAAACATAAGCATGCTGGGCGTCTTCGGGATGGCTTGCAGCGTCATGCCTTCAACCATAGCTGCAAAGGCCACCATCTGCACTGCGATGTAAAGCAGCATGGGAACAACACCACAGGCTGCACACAGGAGCCTGAGTCGTTTGGTGCCGAAGCGGTCGGAAATGAAGTCAAAGGGGCTCGTATAGTTGCGCTCGACAGATAAGCGGCGCAGCCGTGGATACAGCAGCAGCATCCCGGCCACTATCACGAGCGTTGCTCCGACCCATCTCAGCGACACGAAGCCCATGGTGAAGGCTTCATCTGGGATCCCTGTGACCGTGTAGCCGGAGTACACGGTGGAGAAAGTTGTGAGCGCCAAGGTCAAAGACCCGAAGGAACCGCTGAAGTGGGCCTGCTTATACAAGCAATCCTATCAGAGTTTTGGGCTTAGGGATGTTTAAGGGACCCTATTGTAGCAAAAAATACAAACATCCTTAATTGAATTTTAAGCTGTTTTCTGGTTCCCGTAAGATTTAAGGTCTGATAGGGATTCTGTAGAGACTGCATGGGAGGGGCCCGCAAGCTTTGGAAATTCCATTTCAAGTACGTATACACTGTTTTCGGAAAGGGGTGTACTCTGCATGTAGAGGAGTACCTTGAGGTATAGCAAAGACCAGAAAGCATCATCGCAACGCAACAGCAGCTAGCAGCATCGGCGAGTCCCTATTCCAAGGGAGTTACAATGTGCACCTGAGATGGTGAACAAAACATAACAAAACGCATCTTCTCGCCGAGAATTGTCACCAACTCCGTCCGTGACAGCCCTGCATCACCACTCTATCCACCGCGGTGGGGGGATGGGATGGCTGGCTTCAGGTAAGGCTTTCTGCTTTACTAAACAGCCCCTGGCCCTGGACCCCATACCCTCGCCCCAAACTATGGAAAGTAAAGATGGCTTTTCTGTGTAGGCTACTGCCCTTTTGAAGAGGGCCTGTATCAGGTTCCATGTTAGCTTGGGCAACGGTAGACAGAGAAACCCCTTGCCTGCACATGGCCAACCGCAGCTGCCGCCTTTTGCTTTCTCGAGTGCGCAAGCTTTGCTATTGCTGTCAGCAGAACCAGATAGAGGCCAACAACTATGTAGAGCACCACATTACCTTCTTGAGTTTCCTCGGCTGCGAATGCCATCTTCTGTGGCAAAATGCAGTAGGAGATCGGCTGGCTAGTCAAAGCAAGGCCACTGCTATGCCGCAGAATCGCGGATGAGCCAAGATGTGCCACGTGGCAAGGTCCCGTAAAGTAGAGTTCTGTTTTTTTTCTTCCACACGATCTCAGCTTGAACCCTGAAAGCTTTGAACGGGCGCGGGTAACCCTGACAGACCAGCCCTCAACCGTTGGGTCCAGCCGTAATTCATCTAGTCTGTTTGGTTCTTAGTAGGGAACAGGGGAATTTGTTATACAGGAATTGTCGTTATGTCATCAATCCCAAGGTATCCGGTAGTCGGGGTCATGTTAAATTCAAAATATCAACCATATGATCATGCTCCTCTGGACATCTTTGCCCTAGACAAATGTCATCTTGTGGATGCCCTTGCCAAAACTAGTCCCTATGCAAGCGAGCTAGGCAGAAAGGCACAGCATATCTGACCCTGTCCCATGTCTGCCCATCAGCATCCGGGCATTCTTCTTCTTGTGCCGTCATATAGTACGTGCCATGTTCCTTTCCATTATCCCTATAGAACCCCAAAAACTACCCTATGATCTTTGTAAAACCCCAACATACACCCTATAATCTCGCCCTAGCGGATATTCATCCTGCTGTGACTATCCTTCTCATCCAGCTTTAAACGTGGCAGCGCGGCCCGAAGTACTGCTTGCTGCGCATCCTGGCATCCCAAGTCCCGACGGGTACATGGAGAAGTTAACCCTAAGGGTCCAAGGACCCAAATAATAGGGCTTTAGGGCCGCCCTAAAGCCCTATTGTTTGGGTCCTTGGACCCTTAGGGTAAGGTACTGTAGGATTTTGAAGTCTATGGAGGATGGACGTACGATAGTCATCTGGTAGATCGCTGTGATCCCATCCTGGCCCATACCCCCCCTCCGCCCTAAGCCCTACATCGCGAAAAAAGGTTGCCCTTTACAACCCCCTTAACAGAAAAGGACAGCTTTAAACAGACTACTTCGTGGTCAAAAGCAGCGCCCCAAACAATTTTGCCGCGTGAAATCTCATGGCATTTGCCCAGTTCGTATCTTTAATGTAGACTGATTAATTAGCACATATTAGCACAAGATGCTTTGAAGCTTTGGTGAACATCCATCCAACTGCATGTGCAATTCCTGCTCACCACCCCAGATTTCAATCATCTGATCCTGACATCTGAATATCTCAGATACAAAGGGGCCCAACATTGTACCTAAAAATGCCGAAAGGACATTTTGGCATGATATAGGGATCATACAATGGGTACATTCCCTTGTTCTGAACTAAGCCCCAGCAAGTAGCCCTCAGCTTCAAAATCACCAAACCCTCTGCTCCACGACATCTCCATCATCAAGCTTACGACTTGGCAACTGCTGCTATCCTGAACACAAAGCCTATATAAACACAAGCAGCAACTGGTAGAACCGCTCACAGCCGATATGAAACTTGCAAAAAGTCTGTGGAATCCTAAAATGCTCCTCAACCCTAAGTTCTCAATTCTCAGCCGCATGGCCATACACCTCCTGTGCACCCCCAGAAGCCGGCTCAAAAGTTGGATACTATTCACAATAGGGTTTAGGGTTTAGGGTTACTTTTGGTGGTTGAACCTAGTAAGATGATATTCCTTATACAAAATACTATACCCCGAAAGGAGGATATAATCTTACTCTATATTGGGTACCACAGTATCCCCAAATACAACACTGCTCATTTATTCTTTTTAAGGCTTTTACCCCAAGGCTCTTGAACCCTGATAGAGGGATCTCCATCCTAAGCTCGCAAAGCCCGAACCTGGTCCCATGGGCGCCTTCAGGTGATGAATGCACAGCTTACACATCCTAATCAATAGTACAGAAGCCCCGCCCATCCCCTAACTATAATGCATATTCCTCGAAAATGTGATGTCCTCCATGGGGGTGGGGTTACTCTGAAAGGAGGACCCTAAACCCCAAAACCCTAAACCCCAAACCCTAAACCCTCAACCCTAAGCCCTAAGCCCTAAACCCCAAACCCCAAACCCTAAACCCTATACCCTAAAGTATTGACCCAGAAAGTCCCTCCTTCAGCAACTCTTGGAAGCGCTTCTCCGCCTTCGTCGGATCCTCTCCGGGTAGCCCAGGATCCCAACACGGGTTTAGGGTTTAGGGTGTAGGGTAGTATTTTTTTGGGGGTGATATAGGGGTTATATAGGGGGAATATTGGGGATATATTGGGATAATGGAAAAGAAAATGGAAATTATAGTGACTGGCTCTATCTTGCAGTACTGTTGAAAGTAAAACTCTGCTCGCTACCCCTTCATTCAAACTGGGTGTTTAAACATCATCGACCAAAATTCGACTTGGACCCAGACACCTTTCAAGACAAAAGTCCTCATGCCCATCTACGAATGGGCAGCTATGCAAGAAAGGGAAACCCAATATTGCATGAGGAATCAATGGCTTTGGGCTCCTTGTGCTTCTACTCCCAATTTTTTGAAGTCTTGGAGTGGTTCTGGTTGTTGGGCTTTTCAGGGCTTGGAGTGTTAGGGCAGCTTGAGTTACAAAGCAACACGGAAGCTCAAGATCCTCAGCCCCATGCCGCGCCTACCACAGACACTTTGCACCACAAACCCCTTGGGGTTATATAGGGGATATATAGGGGTAATATTGGGGATGTATTGGGATTATATGGGGTTTTATTGGGGTATGCTTACTATCCCTGCGCCCTGATGCCTGGGGAAGCACCCCGAGAACCTCTTGCCCTCCCGACATCAGCATTTATTATCCTGCTCTGTATAAGTGTTAAGAACTACCACCAGAAATCCATGCAAGCATAAGCATAACTTCCCTTCCCTGCATAACCCGACATTCCCCAACCCTTTCCGTACATCCTAAACCCTAAGCCCTGAACACTGAGCTCCCCCACATCCCTATCCAGAGATTTGTCCAAATCATTTGTCGGAGACCCCTTATACTCTCCTTATAAATCCGCCATATATAGCTCTGGGGTCTAACAAAAAAGTAGACTATGCTCATCCCCATCATACTGACCCATGTCCTTCCGGCGCCGCGATGCAGGAGAAACAGGGGAATTGCTTCGACTCCTAAATCTCCGCTTTGTCGTTGGGCTTGAGGCTTGGGGTTAAAGGTTTTTAGGGATTAGGATTCAGGGTGCTGGGGGGTTGTCGGGTCCTGTGAAGTCAATCAACTAAATGGCCCAAAGCCAAAACAACGGAACGACAGAGGCAATGATTCTACATATGTGCGGCTCTAGGAAAAAGGACGAGAGTTGAGTGTTTTGCAAGCATGGATAAGGGTTGATTGCTTAGGGATTGGGGTTTAGAGATTTGGGTTTAAGATTCAGGGATTATGTGTCCTTAAACCCTGAACCCCAACCCCCAAACCCTAAACCCTAAAGCCCAAACCCCTAAACCCAAACCCAAGCCTTGAGGATTGAGAAGTCCGTCGAGTCTTCAGTTTAAGCGCTTAGGATCTACCAGTGAGCTTTAGGATTTTGCTTTAAGAGTTTAAGGCTTCCGCAACCCGAAATCAAATTCCCTAAACCCTAACCTTTCCACCCTAATCTGGTAAATCCTAAGAACCCTACACCCTAAACCGCAGGGCTAGGGGTGTACCAGCCGCAAGGCTCAGGGGTGCTAGTACTGGTCCATGGGATCCAAGCGCTTCTGAAGGATGATTGTGGATTCTTGCTTGTTTAAGGTTTAGGGTTTAGAACCCTAGAAGCCTAAACCCTAAACTTAGGGCTTAAGATTTGGGATTGCCGTGTTTTCGAAGGGATATATCTGGGATAGTTTCAAGGAGGTATCTGCCAATCATATCAGAAGCCTCAGACCTTCAAGGGTACACTTGTGAATTGCAGCTGAAGCGCGGAATTCAAGATATCCCCTATATACTATAGTAGTTTCCATCTTCTTTTCCATTATCCCAATATTGGGTTCGTGATTTGCCGATGGGTTTTCCAGATGGCAGACTTCTGTGTCACAGAGCCTTTCATACTGCCCAGTCACCCACACACAAAATCAAATTCGCACAGTCGCCTTTTACTTGTTGCCTTTCAGAAAGGCCATTCCCATCCAGCTTTCAAAATTTTCCTTGTAGAAAGGTGCATATCATAGTACATTATAATACATTATGGTATATTCTAGTCTATTTATAGTATGTTGCAAATATATTGTAATACATTGTAGTATATTACTGCTGAATCCATTTTAGCTCTTGCAAGCGCAGATGCTGAGCGGAGCTGAGCAGAGCGTATCTTTCCAGTTGTTTCTGGTGGATAGACACAACAGCCTGGATAATGGAAAAGAAAAACTACTATAGTATGTTGGGATAATGGAAAAGAAAATGGAAGCTACTATATAGTATGTTGGGGATATATTAGGAAAAGAAAATGGAAGCTACCATATAGTATATTGGGGATACATTCCTCCTAGAGCGCGTTCGCGCATTCGGGGAGAGCTTTAATGTTTACATGTGCTTCACTTACAGTGATTCCAGCAGAGCGACAGCAGTTGCTTTTTCAAATAACCCCGACTTCAATCCTCCCACGACCTAAATCCGACATGATTTGCAGCTCGGCTCCTGCTACTCTCTCGTGTCTCGGAGCTTGCTGCCCTGGCGCCGAGAGTGGGACTAGCTAGGGCAGCCCTAAACCCTAAACCCTATAAACCCTAAAGTATGCATTTTTCATATGTCAGGTAAGCATCGGGGCCAGGATTTCGGACCTGTATTCCGCCTGGAGCCTGGATAATAGAAAAGAAAATGGAAGCTACTATTCAGGGTTTAGGGTATGTAGTCCCCCAACAGTAGAAATTAATATTGGGGTGATAAGGGGGATAATGGAAAAGAAAATGGAAGCTACTATCTAGGCTTTAGGGCTTAGGGTCTAATTACACCTCTCAGGAGATGGAGCGAGGGAAGATGCCCCATCAAAAGCACGATTCTCTTCGCTGTGAGCCACATGACTCTACATCTTAATTAGATTTGGAGGCTTCAGTCATTCTGAGGTTCAAGGTTTAGGGCTTAGGAATCTCTTGAACGAACACCCACATATCGTGCATCCATGCTGGCTTGTGGCAGGCTAGTCTGGACCTCTCTAATGGCTCTGAATTGTAGAAGTAGCAACAATCCCTAGGGATCCAAATGGCCCAGTGTAGGTAATATCTTAGGTGAACCCCACACCCAGTAATAGTGACTATAAGGGATAATAGGGATTGTATTAGGGTCCTCTTATATTCTTATTATACCACTATTACAGGGTGGGGGGTCCTCCTAAGTAATATCTACAGACTTTAGGGCCCAATGTAGGTATTATTCGCATACTTGGATCTCAGAGGAATGGCTTCGGAAGTTTCCGTCACCTTTGGGTTTATGCGTGTTCTGGCTCTTTAGAAAAAGCGACCTGAAGCCTCCACTCCGACCCCTAACCTCCCCAAACCTTACATCCCCTGTACCCAGCACCCTAAACCCATCCTAAAACACCCTCCAAATCATATAACCTCAACGTAGCCCGAATATAACCCCAACATAACCGTAATTTAAAACCCATATAACACCAAGACAACCCTATCCTAGACCCTACCCGGAGGTTGGACCTTTCGGCAGCTGCCGGGTGCGGCGGTGAAGTGCTGCGGCGCCGGGGCGCCTCTGTAGAGACTCTAGGATTCAGCTATTAAGGTGCAGGATTCAAGGTTTAAGGTTTA
>CAJNIZ010024448.1:55591-80941 GCA_905231905.1 Symbiodinium pilosum
AGAGCCCAATGTAAGTATTATTTGTATACTAGGCTGTATTGATTTAGTCTGATTTTTTGGGGGGCTTAGGTTCAGGGTATGGGAATTCTAGAGTTTAGGGGTTCAGATTCGGAGTTTAGGGTTAAAAGGTCTAGGGCTCAAGTGCCCAAGGTTTAGGGAATCTTCATAGCGTCTTCTTCTTTTGTTTTAGGGCACCAAAGATGTCATGTCATGTTCCAATGTATATGGTGTGGGCTTCCCAAAGTCCAGTCTGCCGTTGATGTGACCAATGATTTGAATTAAGGTCGCCCCCATTGGACGATATATACACACACACTCACCAATACTCGTGAGAGTGGCAATAACGCAATCAGACGGCACACTGATGCTGACTGATGACAATGCTCCTGCGACCTCTCTCAGTGACACCTCGGAGGTCCAGAGAAACTCCTATGTCTACTTGCTATCGAGGCGTGAATGGCATCGGTAGACTGTGTAGATTGCTGACGGGGTAGCTGAGGGATGAGAATTCTGTGTGGTTGGTTGTTGGGGGGGGGCTTGGGCTTGTTCGTTTCTTGGTTGTATGATTTTTCTCATCCCTCATATCCACACAAAGTGTGGTTGCCATTATGACAATGGCTGGGTTCTCTTGAGTACCATTCAATGGGCCTTCGGGCTGTTTGGTACGGCTCGCTAGTGAATGCCACCACCGTGACCGGGCCAAAAGTGCCTGCTCAAACCGCCTGCGTGGCTAGGACTCGCTGCGAATCAAAGTCAAAATGCTCGTGAGAAACCCTGTATACACTTACAATAACAGGGAAATTTGGATTAATTTCAATTCCAAACTCAAAGGCCATTTTGGTACTATTCCCTATAATATAAACCACCATTTGGGGTGATGTCGGGTGAGGTCGCTTCTCATTGCCCAGAAGACACCATGTGCAGCTCAACGGTCCGCTTGATTCTTTTTGCAAGTGATTTTAAGGTTTTGGGATTGAGGTCACTCCTGAACAAATGCCCGCAGCCTCTCCCTGCCGAAAATGTTCAGGCTTCAGGAATCCGTCTGGGTAGGGTTTTGTAAGGGATTATACATGGGGTTACATGAGGGTTGATAGGAGTTCTATAGTTTCTTCATCAAGCCTTACCACTTAGCGCTAGTTGATAATTTTCAGGGCTTACCAAAAGCTTATTTTATTCAAAGGCTTCCGAAAGCAGATGTACGCTACATCAATCCAAGGCACTCGAGCTGGCGGGGTATTTGCCACGTGGCGCTTGATGACCTGAGTCGTGAATTCCATAATGTGGGCCTAAACAACTAACAATATGAGCTGCATTCTAAACTCCTAGTATCCCCCTTAGTAACCCCTATAGTAATCCCCTATATAACCCCGCTTAAGGAATCTTTATATCAGCTTGGGGGCTGTTTGAAGTACCTTAACCATAAAAGGAATCTAGAGCCACACTACTGCTACTTGTTCAGGCCCCCATGGAATCCTTCAACCCCATCCTTGAAAATCACCCCTGCAATCAACGTTGCCCAAACCTCCTGACAAAGACACCGAAAGGGGGGGGGAGCTCACAATTTTGAATACACTCCCAAGGCCCTAAAGCCTAAACCCCAAACCAAAAAGTCCAGTCGAAGCACGCCATGTGGGAAGTCATCAAAGATTCGTGGGCAGCTGGTGCGATTGTCCCAGCCCCCTGCGGGATAAGCCTTGGCAGTGCGGGAACTTGATCGCCCTAGGGTCTAGGGTTTAGGGTTTCAAGGGTTTCAAGGGTTTCAAGGGTTTGGGGTTTCACGTGTTTAGGGTTGAGGGTTTAGGGTTTCAAGGGTTTAGGGTTTAGGGTTTAGGATTTCAAGGCACTAGGGATCCCCAAAAAACTATCAAGGTCCGGAGGATAGCCCCATTCCCTGATTCCCGCCCCAAGTTGTACCCATCCTTAGATATCCTCAGTTTGAAGACCCCCAAAGAAGTGCAGTTTTCGGAGAAAATCCCTGAACTGGGCCTCTGCATTCTTCGGAGCAAAGCGCTCGGGCAGTTCCTCCTTCGCAGCAGAGCCTGCTCAAGGTCGACCGATTTGGGGTGGGATATAGGCTTAGGGTAGGGAGTCGCTAAGGAGGAGCAAGGCCTGGTCTACGCATAAAACGGCCGCGTCTAATGCAAATTGCGCAGGATTTGAAAGCGATTCTGTCACGCCGTCTTTGTCTCGAAGCCAATATTTTGGTGTCTCACTGCTTTGGGCTTGTGTTCGGGGCTTCGCAAAACATTCTGTATATAATTCGTAGGTACAAGGAACTCATAATACACTCTGTGTTATTCCCGTATATCCCTGTTTCCTCAACACTACCCAAGCTTGAGAAGCCCGCAGATTTCAACTCTCACTCTCAACCCTTCACCTTGAACCCCATTGAAACCAGATATCCCCAGTTCCTGTACTCACAGTACACCCCGCGCTCTAAGCCCTACTAAGCACTACTGAGCCCTAGATGGCCCTATGATCCCTGTTAATTGAGGGCCCCAACTTTTCTAGAAACCTCTCTGCTGTAGTCTAAACTCATAGTTTCCCCCGTATTTAACCCTTATAGTAGCCGCCTTATATCATCCCTTGTATAACCCCCTTTAAGGAGTTTAGATCCTAAACCCAAACCCTAAACCCTAACCCTGAACCCTACATACCCTCTTTAAAGAGTTTAGACTATGGCTGTAGGTACCACCTGCTTCTCGCAAAGCCGCAGACCAGCGGCCCGTGAAGCCAAGACCGAGACTGCCCAGCTCCTCCACTTTGAGGCCGGTTCATGGATTTGGGTTTAGGGTTTAGGGGAACCCTAAACCCTAAATAGGGGAACCCTAAACCCTAAACCCTAGGGGTCCAGGGAGTCAGGATTTAGGGAAGAAGGGCTTAAGGATTCAAGGCGTAGCTCAGGGATTTAGAGCTTGGGGTTTTAAAGTTTAAGGCCTCGGGTTCAGAGTTTCGGGATGTGGGTCTGCGTGCAAAGGTTGAGGGAGTACCAAGCATGCGTCCTGCACATCGAGAAGCCCTAGTTGACTGAATGGCAAGGTGTAGTCATCACTCGAAACTAACTAGCTGTGGGTGTCTGGAGAGGTGTACCCCCCAAGATGAAGGGCGCCACCCTTCTATAGAACCTTCACATCTGTAGAAACATCCAAATGAGAGTTCTGAGTTTATGCTTATGGCGGCACCGGAATACATCCTATTCAGGGTTTTTGGATGAATCCAGACTTCATACGAAATACCGGTTAAGGTTTAGCCCTGGATGAGTTACAAGGGAACCAGTGATGTAAGCCCTCAGAACAAGCCCAAGTTCCCACACTTGGACCCCAAAGTTCTGACAGTTCTCAACTGTAGTATTTGAATATCGCCAATGGGTAGACTGGGAAAGTCTGAGCACAGAGTCTTAGCTGGAGATTGCGAAATCGAATCTAGAGTTTCAACATTCTTGATATAATAGGTGAAACTTATGAGTCCCAAATTAAAATTGAAACCGGTCAAAACCTTGTACCAGTACCTTACGCCCTAGATCCTTAAACCGTGACCGCCACTACCCTACACCCTGACGCCTAGACCCTAAACCCAAAACTCTCAAACCCTCAATTAGCCCTCAACCCCACCCAACTCATCGCTAAACCCTAAACCTTACTCCTTAAACGTAAACCCTTCACCCCCTAATTGATTGAAACCAGAAACGCCTAAATCCCTGAACCCTAAACCCTTAACCCTATCCCTCCCAGCATCTCCAAACTCCGCTTCGGTGTTGGGCTAAGTTCTCGCGAAGAAGTGCTTAGACGCCTTTCAGCAGCGAAAAGGCCCACAAAAAGGTGGCATTCTGAGTCTAGGCTTGGGTTTTGGGTTTAGGGCTTCGGGTGTGGGGTTTCGGGTTCTAGGGTTTAGGGTGTAGGGTTTGGGGTTTAGGGATTGGGGTTGTGGGCTTGGGGTTCAGGGCTTTAGGGGTTCTTTGGGGGTTCACTGGGGATGCAGCAGAGTGCATAATGTTGACAATTACTCCAACAGAAAAGGGTGACAGAGTACCCTGGGTTTTCCAACATCGCGGCAAGTGACGTAAACCAGAAACCTCCCATTAAGGGCTTGAAGACTTGTGTATCAAGGCATACTTTTTTGTAACACAGTGAATGCAATTCTTGCGCTCCGCGCAGATGCACGGTAGACCAAGAGGACTCTTCTTGATTTCAAGAGTAACTGATGCGGAGCTCGATGTCCAAAGCCCTGCACTTCAGGCCCTAAACCGCAAACCCACCAGCACCCCTAAAGCTAAGCAACGAAACCTCATCCCCAAACTCCCTAGTACCACCATCACACTCCAGACCCTGCGGCCAAGTCACGAAGTTTCTGGCCGCTCTACCCGAAATCGTGGTACTGCGGGACGACGCGGTTGAACCTGAAATCTCTGAGATGCTTCCAAGGGCCTTGACGGGCTTTAGGGTTCAGGGTTTGAGGGTTTAGCTGGAAAATGCATGCAGGGATTTTGGGGATTTCTCAGGCGCAGGTTCAACTCTCAAAATCAAGGCGCCCGTAACAAGCCTTTTACATGACCGGATACTCTTGACGCTAAGATGCGGTCCTTTGCTTAACCCTTATATTACCCCAATACACTATATATATATACATATATATATACACCTTAGCATACTAAAATTTACCTACATCATACTATAATACACCATAATACACCATAATCCGATATACTATATATACCAGAATCTACTACCATTATACTTTACTATACCTTTCCATACCATCATATTCGGGGGGTTATAGTCTCAGGTTGGCGTTTTCGATGGTGTCTTGGCAGCTCACTGCTGGCTTGGGCTTCAAGCCTACACGAAATACCCTCTTTGGGGATCCTCATGAGCTATAGTCTAACCTCCTTAAAGGGGGGTTATATGGGTGTTTATATACGGGACTATTATAGGGGTTACTAAGGGGGGATACTAGGAGTTTAGACTATGGCTCATATGCTGGCAAAAGTGTATGAAAGAAAGCTAGGACTTCATGGGCTGTAAGGGTTTAGGGTTTAGGGGAAGTTCCCAAGAATGGAGTGTGGTCAAAGCAGCCTCACGACAAGCTAGCCATGTTGTTAGTTTGCCTGCCACATCCCGAAACCATGGACGAACATGTCTCTCCATTCCTAAGCCCTGACCCTAAATAGTAGGTTCCATTTTCTTTTCCATTATCCCAATATAACCCTAATATAACCCCAATGGGTACCTGTATCCCCTATACCCCCCTCTCCCTGTGGTCATCCTCAACGGGCAAGCCTAAACACTCCCAAAGTGAAGCATCTGAGTCTAAACCACCTAACCCAGACCCGTGATTAACAAACCCCCTCCTCTTAATAGGGATCATCATAGGGATCCTAATGTTAAGGCCCTGAGGAGGGGTTTCATTAATCAGGGGTCTACATTAAATCCAACCTTAACCTACTGGAGCAAGCTCCTAACCTGAGGCCCTATCAGCGAAACACTTTTCAGAAGAGCTGGAGCCCTGGCATGCGTCCTCCCTTCCCCAAAACCATAACCACCCAAAATTATGGCATATTTTGGTGAATTTTGATAAAAAAAAGAGATAGATTGTAGTATTTTATGGTATGTATAACATGTTGGGGAACCTAATTCTGAAGTGCCAACAAGCTTCTTGCTCTTCTGTTGGGTAAGTAAAAAAACCACTAAAAGCTTCATGACTGGGTTGACCCCTAAAGCCCCTTGAAAAATGTTAATATATAGGGTCCCTTGTTACAGCCATTAGGGAAAATATTAAATATCCCAGGGGCCTACCCAGATGACCCTAAACCCTAAACCCTAAATCCTAAACCCTAAACCCTAAACCCTGAACTTCATGAAACCTTGATGAAGATGCGCTCTGGCCTCGCGCTGCGTCTCTGGGAACAGCTGCACCCGCGGCGATGTCTGATACAAGGAAGGCCGGACTTGCATTTAGGGTTTAGGGTTTAGGGCTTAGGGCAGGCAAACAACTGAAAACCACCATGATTGAGCAGAAGTAGATGGAAAAGGGCCAGCAGCAACAACAGCCGAAGCTGCAGCCGCTGCTCCTCTCTCTTCCGCATCCAACCCATCATCATCAACATCATCAACACGGCCGTCCCCGTTATCACCAAGGGCACTAAATCCTCAAATGGAACTCCTCCAAGACCCCACCCCCAAACCCTTAAATCCCAGAGCCCCCAAACGCCAAGTCCGCCAAACCGAAATCCCCCAAAGTGCCCCAACCCTCAAATCCTGACTCTTTCCGTCTCTGCGCTCTCTGCCTGCCGCCGCCGCCGAGGCCTTACCGGGCCCTGCTGGCTGCCGGAAACTGAAGCAGACTAGCACTAGGTTGGGGGGGCCATATACTATGAGTGTATACATATACACACATAATAGGGTTATATGCCTACATGTAGCTGGATGAGCGTGGGATGTGTGTCTCTGCATATATATGTTTCTATGTGGATTCTAAGAGCATAATGGAGAGTCAGATGAAAAAGAACATGGGAAATGACATCGGGCTTGGGATGATACTTGTAGGGATATGGGGGTTGTATAGGGGATACAAGGGTAGTAATAATGGAAACGAAATAGAAACCACTATACATTAATTAGGGTTTAGGGTTTAGAGGTCTAGGCTTCAGGATTTGTAGCAGCAGAGGTCGATGGGAAAAGACAATGGAGAATGAAGCAGAAACTGGCATACGGCGCTCTGAAGGGTTTAGCGGATTTAGCATTCAGGCTTGAAGATTTGGCGAATCAAATGGAAAAGAGAAGCAAACATGGCTGGGATAACTTGGGTGCTGGCCCCACCCAGTAACAGTCTATAACAAGCTTATGAAGGACAATACATATTCAATTTATAAATATTATCCAGCTGGTACGGAGTGGGAGCAACGTCCTATCTACAATTTGAATTTCCCCTACCCAGGACGAGGATGTAGAGGATCTCCTCACAGTAAGTTTCATGTGTATTGCTTTTGTTTTTAGTAGCAATTTCACTCTCATGCCAGTGCTTGTTCCTTAAGGCTTTAGGGTTTAAGGTTAGGACAAAAGGGTCATTAGCAAAAGGTCATCACGCCGAGACGCATGATGGTAGCACGGGCGCGTATCGCAAAACACGAACGGGAAAGCTGAGACCCTCCAAAGCAAATTACGATAAGTATTATGGGGATTTCAACTCCGACCTGCACATCCAGAGAGTGCTTGCACTATGCTGGGCTGCTGTTACGGAACCTTTTTCAATTACTATAACAAGGACACCGTGGTGTAAAGGATGATCTCAGTCTCCGCGTTCGTAGGAACAGCATCCTAAACCCTAAACCCTAAACCCCAAGCCCTAAACCCAGCAGTGGTGCTGCAGGCTGGGGAGTCATACCTGAGATGTAGCATTGCTTGAACACGGGATTTGCCCGTTCCCAATCTCGAATTCTTCCATGTGCCGGCACTTCCCCGCAGCCGCATACTAAAACTGCGAAGACAACGCGACCTTAATATAGACCCCCAAATCCTAGAGTCCTTATCACGAATATAAGCCCCGAACTACTATAGTCCTTATTATTGATACAGACCCCAAAAATACGATAGTCCTTATTGCTAATTCAGACATCACAACGTCCTATAGTCCTTGTTACTAACATTGACCCAAAAATACAATACCCAGACCATCCTATGTAGTTCCTTTTTACTAGATGCCCATAGTATGGTAACTTAAGCTGGGCTCCTTAACAGCAGCCCTGTATGAGTTCATGTCAAGCAGGAACTTGATTGTTTACCGCAGAGCTGCCGAGTTGAAACTCGGCGTTTGCTGCAGGAATTGGGCTCCGGCCAGAACCACCTACTAGCGGAAAAGCAACAGAATATAGAATCGCAAAAAAAACATGGATGGCATGAATGCTACCAGATATATAGGCGTTATGTAGGTTGGGGAATATTACCTCAATCATGGAGAACCAAATCGAAAAACGTGGAAACTGAAACGTCAGACAGTGACCAGCCAACCCGTGCAACTGCCCACGTGTTGCTGATGCCGCGTAGACGCATATTGCCCTGGAATGTCTGGGGCTGCATACAAGCTTTGTTGCTCGTCTTTCGGGAATACTGTGAATCTTTGTGATTGGGGGGGTTCATTAATAGAGGGCCCCAATCTAGACCAAGATTTAACACAAACGGACTCCCAAAGAGCGGACCCTTAATTGGTAGAAGCAACCACTTCAATCCCACAGAACACGACCGGGACGGGTGTAGGGGTTAGGGTTTACATGCCGGGAGTTAGGGATAAGGGAATACAAGCCCTATATAATCACTATCTAATATTTTCCCTTATTCCCTACAAACCTCCAGTAAGCTTACTGGATTTTGTTTATTTCACACTGGCCCACGAATGCCGATGCAACCCTGACCTTGGTTGAGACTTCCCAAGGCTACTCAAGTGGTTACCATTGGTACCAAAGCATCCAGCATGACCCCAAGTGCCCTAGAACTTGGGAAGTACGGCATTGTAGTATAGTGAGGTCATGCAGGATTTTATAAGGTATCAGCTATAGTACAGCGCAGAATCATAGCAACTGAGTTGCAACAGTACCCGCGATGCCTCAGCCAATCTCTGAAAAAGAAGCACCAGGAGAAGCGGAAAGTGCAAGTAGAGGTCCCATTACCCATCTTCGAGAATTAACTCCACTGTAGTCCCATTAGACCCAGAATAAACGCGGCAATTTTCAATAATCCCTTAGGATCATGCTAGAATAAAAATGAAACATAATTCCTAAGGAGACAGTAGTCGAAGGCATCCCGCCAGAACTCCAACTACCCTTCTCCTCCTCCACCTCGCAGCCCTCCTTACTCACCCAAAATTTTGAGGTGTAGGGCTACATTTCCTAAGCCCAACTTCAAACCCAAACAACTGCAGGTCGGTAGTGTTAAGCAGCATCAAATTACCAGGTACGATCCACTAAGGTGTAAACTAATGGAATCACTGGTACCCAATGTAGTAGATTCCAATTCATTTTCAAGTCCCTATATGCTCCCAGATCATCCCCATGCTGCATAACCTCTGTCAATCGCTAGATCTTCCGGTATATCCTTACATGATTCCCATATCCAATATATCCCCTTTCCCTAAGCCCTAAGCCTAAACCCCAAACCGTATACACTTTTGAATGCTAGGGATAGCCTTCTTGCTGCCCACGGCCTGGCGAATGCTTCGTCGTGATGCGCTCTGTGCGCACTTCGGCTAGAATCCTTTGTACCTGGACCCCCCACAAGGGCTGATAAGGTTGTTGAGGGTTCAGGGCGCAGGGTGTTGGAGACCATAACGAGAACTGGTATAGGCCTGCCCAGATATGACTCCTTCTGAAAATCATGCTGCCTCTAGGACAGTACATACTGCTAGTCTCTAAGGGTCATTGCAGCTGGTTATGGCTTGCGACATTTACGGTGCGGCGCACAGTGGGTCGGGGTTCGTGGCCCACGATTCGGTAGATTTTGAAAAGATCTCCCAAGATAGTGAACTGCAGGGTTTAGTTTAGTGGCTGGGATGCTGAGGTAGTGCGAATCATCTTGGGCAAAACCTCACGCCCTGAGCAAAGAACCAGAACATATTGAAACGGCCTGAAAGGATGCGGATGCAAGCGTTGGACGTTTTGCTCAGAGCAGGCAACTGCGTTTTCCTGATTACCGTGTTCTTTTTGCTCAAACTGCCCAGCGCTGAAACTTCTAGATAGAAAGCAAAAATATCCACCAACAACTACCAGACTGTGAGACTTTCTCAAAGGCCACTTGCATAGCTACCCCAAAGCCCGGTATTTTGCGACCTTCTGTGAAGTCATCCCCAGGTGACCCCAAGGGCACTAGATCTTTAAGGATTATTGTAGTTTCCCTAAATAGGGGGACACAAATACAGACCCTCATATACTATAATCATTATTATCGGGACCCCCAATAAGGTACCCCTAATTTTGGGAAACCTTCAGATTTCTTGATGTCAGGGTTGCGCGTTGCACCCTGAACATATTAGGATTCTCAGATCCAGGAGGGCTCTATTCAGGTTATGCTGGGGTTATATTAGGGTTATATGAAGGTAATATTGGGGTTATATTAGGGTTATTTTAGGGTAATATTGGGGTTATATTAGGGTTATATGAAGGTAATATTGGGGTTATATTAGGGTTATATTAAGCTAATATTGGGGTTATATTAGGGTTATATCGGAGCATTATGGGGATAATACAAAAATCGGAAACCACTACAATGGGTTATATACAGTTTAGAGAGACCCCACATCCGGTGCGCTGCTATTCTTGAATCCTTCTGGCAGATGGGCATACAACTGGACCTTGGCAGCTCACACAAATCTAGTCCTCAGTGTAAACTCGATCTTCCCTGTTGGTTCGGGGGAGGGTGGCCCCCGACCCGGAAAGCAACAGAGCATGTAGCCAGGTCAAAAACCTCATTTTTGCGAGAGTGCCACCCATGGCCGACGTAAAACCTTTAAAGTCCTGAGACCTTAGCCATAATTCAAACATAACCCTGAATTATTAACCCCAACCCTCAAAAATGGGTCTCCATTGGCCTTAATTAAATGGCAAATGTAAAGCCCTACTTTGGCGTGTTGAAGTTCCCAAAGCCCCCCATGTCACAATCACAGGCCATTAACACTGGTTGCTGTTAAGGAACATAACTTAAATCATCATGATGTGGATATATAGTACATAAAAGGGCTTCCATATTACATTAACGCAACTGAATTAAGGTTCTCAACAGCAAGCAAACGACTTCAAGGGTTGGGTTTCCCAAAATTTTCGTATTACCTGAACCCTCATGACCCTGAACGCCAACCCCAAGCCCTAGACCGTAACCCTAAGTCCACCCAAATAATAGGGTTTTAGGGCCCTAATAGGGTTATAGGGCCCAAATACCGTTGATGATATAGTATTTGGACCCTAATACCCTATTATTTGGGTCCTTGGACCCTTCAGGTAAACCCTAAACCCTAAACCCTAAACTCTAAACCCTAAACCCTAAACCCTAAACATTAAGTGTTAAGAGACCTTTCGCTCGCCTCGCTGGGCTTCCGCGGAGGTGGGGAGCAGCTCAGAGCCTCAAAGAGGGGAGTTCAGGGTTTCCAAATACTGGGGGTCCCTTTTGGGGTTTAGGGTTAAGGGTTTAGGGCTTAGGATTAAGGGTTTAGGGTTTAGGGTTTAGGTCCCTTTTGCGGGTCCTCATTACAAGAACTCATAGTTGATTGTCGCGTATAAGGAAGACCCTAAACCCTAAACCCTGGATCCTCCTAAACCACGAAGACTACTAAACCCGCAAAGTTGACATCATACGGAGAGATCCAGGGTTTCTGGGTTTGGGTTGTGAAGGGGTAGGCTTTGGGGATTCGGCTTTGGGGTTTCTACAGTTATGGAGTGGCCTTTATAGGGCTCAGTTCAGAGATGGGGTTTATAGGTTTAGTTCAGGGTTGGGGGTTTAGAGCTTTAGGGCTTCGGTGGCGGGTTTCCCCAGAAGTCAGAGTGGGTTCGCCGCGATTGGCGGCGTAGAGTGTAGGGATCGGGGAGCAGCTCTTGGATTTCGGGTATCAGAAGAGGGACGTCTTTAGTGATTTTTGGGTTAGGGGCTCAGGCTGTAAGGATTATGGCTTAGGGTTTATGGCTTTAGGGCTTATGGCTTAGGGATAGGGGCTGGGTTCTTCAACTGAAGGGTTCGGCACTTGCGAGCCGTAGACAGGGCCCTTTTAGAATCTCCCACAGGGGCCCGGTGCCCGGTGCCTGAGTTTATCAGCGGCCTCGCAGGGCCTGAGCCAGAAAGCCCGAAATCGTCGATCTGTAAGCCCTGAACCTTGAGCTCAAAACCTTAAACCCTACAGAGCTTAGCTGCTATGCCAATGCAAACTTCAGAGGAGATACAAGGGTAGCTACGAGTGCCTCGGAATGCAGGGAAGCTTTTGTAACTGCCTGGCTAAGGGCTTAGTGCACTGCCCAATTTTGAGGAGTGGCATGCACAGGTTAATGTGGGCTCCCACGACTTTGAGATAATCCGGCACTGTGAGCGAAAAAGGAGATCTAAGGGACCGCAATCGCTGATCCTCCGTCAGGAAATGGGATGGGAATTTGAAATAAGAGTTGGTGAGGGAGTTTCGGAGGTCCATGCAGCTGTCTCTTGCAATCTTACAGTGCCAGAATGGCCATCCTTTTTAGAAGATGGCCCACATAAAGCACACAAATACTTTGACACATCTACCGTGTTGAGCTCAAGACCCTCCGACTGGAGGACGCGTCGGAGCGGCGTCCTTGAGCGGTCATGTTCTTCGTGACGCTTCAGGGGGGGAAGTTGGGGAAGTAATCGAAGTTCCCTTTGAATCACCAAATCGATGCATACCTATACACGTACATGAGAGAACGAGATCGGGGGAGTTAGGATGCCTGTACATGTCTTGATGGAGCCATGTTTTCGCTTATTTTGATGTTGACGTTACTTGAATGCTTTCCGGCTGATGATGCTACTGCTTCAGCTGCCACGAAGTCAATAAACACAAATCATTATCTGAGCCGAATATATACCATATATTAGTAGTTTCCTTGTTCTCTTCCATTATCCCTATATTCCCTATATTATACCCCTATATCATCACCATCATCATCACCACCATCCTCATTAGCTCTGCAATGCTGAAAGTAGCTCAAACCCTAAACCCTAAACTCCACCTAGAAACCCTGGTCAACAGTTGTTGTCTGTCAGATTGCTGGTCAGTATCCTCGCGTACCTTCCACCCTAAACCCTCAAGTCCCCCTTAAGTAGATAGAATATGGCTTTAGGTAAATTAAAATCCCCACATACCCCATATTCTATCTACTTAAGGGGGACTACAAACATTAACCCCTAAACCTGAACCCTAAACCCTAAACCCTAAACCTTGACCCCTCAACCATAAGTTGGACCATAAGTGGCTTGCAGCCTCCAGTGCTGGCGTCTGCCACAGAAGGGCTCTGCACAGCCTAGGAAATTTCGGAATGGGGGAACGGCTTTAGGGTCTTAGGCTTTAGGGTTTAGGGTTTAAGGTCTGGGGCTATGAGGGAGGATCAAGAACGGACTGCTACGATTTTGCACTCCCCTGTCCCTGTTAAAGGAGCAAGTGTGAGGTGGTTTAGGGTTTAGGGGCAAAATTTTTCTGTATGGTTTGCAAGGGAAGGCATGAATTGATTCTGAATTTGCGTTTTTCCATGACAGCCTCAGGTGGACGGGTGGGGTCCATAGCAAGGGACACCCCAATATAGACTCCAAAATACTATGATAGTTTTTCCTCATTGTTGGGAACCTCAAAAAGGGATCCACAATATTGAGCACCGCTTAGCAATCAGCTTCGGGACAGTTCTGTTACACCGTTGGGGCATCTGGGGGCTCTTCACAATCACAACATGCCTTGTATGGTCCCGAATATGTACCCCCAAAATCCTCGTGAAATCCCATTAGGGTCCCCAAATGCCGGAACATCAAATGGAATCAGGAATTATGTAGGGGCATAACCGTATAAATGCAAAAGCCTTCAGTCCCAAATTCTGAACCTTAGCTGGGGGGCCTGTAATGCTTGCTCAGCTCGACACATACAATAACTATAGGTGGCATAACCTTCGTAATTACTGGAGTTACCACTATTGGTAATTATCCCTATAAACTCCTATAAATACATATCTAATCTCTCTTTCATTTGCAAATTTCTCTTCCATTTGGTTTTCCATAATCCCTGTATGCTAGGCTAACCCCCTGCCCAGGCACCCGGCTCTTTCTTGCTGGACCTCATGAAGAAGCTGTTGCACCTCGCTATGCACCCTCACTAGCACAGAAATTTCGCGTATGAGTTATCTAAAGCCCAGAGTCTTTTTTGGGGACTTTATAGGGAAGGCACAGAGGTCGTGAATGACCAGGTATACCTGGATTTCGAAGTAGGTAAAGAAAGGATAAAACGAACCCATATTCTTGGAAACCTACGGAGTGAAGTTCGCAGCTCTGGACTCCATATACAGCCCAAATCCAAATCCTAAACACTTAAATTGACCCGAAACCCTAAACCCTAAGCCCCAAAACCCTAAACCCTAAAACCCCTAAACCCTAAGCGCCAAAACCCTAAACCCTAAACCCTCATAAACCCCTAAACCCTAAAACCCCTAAACCCCTAAACCCTAAGCCCCCAAACCCTAAACCCCAATCCCTGAAGACAATCAACCTGCCTCGCTGGTGGACTTCTGTTGCTTCCTGAAAAAACAGGCCGAGAACGGCTGTAGGGCTGGGGGTTAAGGGGGGATTTAGGGTTTAGGGATTGGGGTTTAGGCTTTTTTTTTGTTTGCAACGCCCTTTCTCCGCACGCAGAGACTGTCCAGTCGGACTGGGCGAAAGGAAACTCTAGGCCCCCTCAGTGGAACTTCATGCCCGTCTTCTCGATCTTTAACCCCTCACTCCATAGCATCTTCAAGCTCGCCTTGGCCACCACCTTCTTGATTGCCCCCTTCAACCGAAATCGGGCTCCCTTCATGCCCACCTTGCTTGCCACTTTGCCGGACGCGGAAAGCATTCAGCGTCCCTGCTCCAGCCTGAGTGATGATGGCGGCGTCATCCAAGATGCCGTCCCGCCAGAGCTGATACATTGGCTCGTGTGTGCACGGCAGAACGAGGAGAGTCGTCTCTGCCGCAGAACCAAGCCATGGTGCGCTTCCCGAGGAGGAGGAAGATCCAGGATCACAGGACGGACCATGCTGCACAGACACCTGCACAGCGCCATCTGCTGCCGTTGTAAGGACCTGACAGGAGCCAATCTCCTGTCCCCTCTGGTTATGGATCTGCACTCGTAGATCTCGGCCTCGCTGCTGGTCAGCCGTGCTGGCATGGGTCTCCACCCTTTGTCTTTTGCGTGGTAGTGACAGAGGTTGTGTGGGCTCGGCATTCAATAGGACATGATCCATGGCAGCTCGGAGTTCTTCCCATATTGACTGGCACCATTGCACATCGATGTCCTCATATGCCGAAGCTTGTACCGGGTGCTGTGACAACAGCAACTGCTCTACAGCTCGCAGCTGGGCTGCAAGGGCTCTGCGTCCATGAACAAAATGTCCAGATCCACGTAAGTGCTGTAGCAGCAGGAATGCTCGAATGGCTCTCCTTCTCGGTGACAGCTCATCAAAGCTGCGTTGTAGGGTCACCATTTGCGTGTACACGGGCGTACCACTGGTAGTTTGCATCATCGAAGTGGCGTCTGCATCCCCGCCATCTTTGCCGTCGCGGTCAGGGGCTTTGTCATGGCCCCCTTTACTCCATGCTTCTCTGTTCCTTTCCTGCTGTTTCTTTGCCCGCACCAGCGCGTGGTTGACTTCTGCCAGGATGAGCGCTACGAAGCGGTTCCATCCCGCCATCAGTTGTAGGAACTCAGCAGTCGGGGTTGCCAGCGCGTGGTCGTAGATGACGTCATGTTGTTGCGGGGGCAGAGCCTGGACACCCGTTGCCCCGTAATCCGGGATACCGAGCAGGTTCCTCCATGAGGCCATGGCCGACCCCATGTCTGCGTCCGGTCTAACGTCATTGCTCGAACCAGCAGCGGTGGCTCGACGCCTTCGGGGTGGCGTCGTAGAAGTCCTTTTGGAATTTCCCGAGGAGGCCGAGGGTTCGTCCTTGTCACTCTTGTTGTTTGGCTTATTTTGCCACCACGAGTCATTCCACTGACCCCAATTGTCATGGTCGTCATCTTCCTCGTCATCAGCGACCTCGATTGGTTCACTGCACTTTTCATCTTTCTCGTGCCACGGGGGCATCTTCTGCGGGATCCACTCCCACCACCCATTGGTCGATTTGTTCTTTCCCTTGCCCTTGCCCTTACTTTTCTTTCTCGGCGGTGAGCTCGATGGTCTCAGCTTTCGAACGTGTGATCTGCGCCGAGGCGGGCTGTTCCAGTCATCATCCTTCCAAGACCATGAGCTCTTAGACCAAGTCATCATGAAGGACGAGGAATCTTCTCGGTCACCAGGGCAGGCTTGTGATGTCCTCGTCCTCGTGTGAGGTGTTCCCCTTCACCGGGTTCTTCCCGCGTTTCCTGAGCCCAATGATTGACTTGCCAGAGATGAGCCTCTCATGTGATGTCTGCTTGGCCCATCTCACCGGATGCCGAGCATCATGTTGCTCATCCCCAACCCTTCGTCTCCGGTGGGTCTCGTCTTTCCCTCCCGTCTTCATTATGAGGTTTCCGATCCATTGCGTGTGATCAAGTCGTAGGCGACGTCGTTCACGGGCATCCGGGTCAGGTAGTAGATCTTGTGAGCCAACTGGTAGTGGGCGGTGCGGTCGGACAGGCGCGGGATCGAGCCGTAGACCAGGTATAGTAGGCGGCGGTGTTGGTCAAGTGCTGGATCCCGCCGTAGGTCTCCAAGTGCACATAGTGCCATTGCGGGGGTGTCCTCTTCTTGGCCGTGGTGTCTCTTCTTTGTGTCATCCTCGTGGTCTCCACAGGTCACGTTAGTGACTGGCAGGGGGTCGAGCCGCTGGTAAGTGCCAGGATCGGCCCACTGAGCTCTGCAGGCGTCCGGTAGTGGCGACTTTGAGTTGCCAGTTCCAGCTCCCCTTTTTCTGATCCACAAAATGCGGACGATGGCGATGGCGTTGCCTGAAATTCATTCTCCTTATTCCCTTTGTGTTGCTTTTGGCTGGGGTCGTCCAGGCAGTTCTTCGGTATGGCCGGCGGCCAGTCCCATCCACTGCCAACAAACATGTAGAAGAGGATGCAAATCATCGCATCGATCATGGCTCTCACTTTGGCAGCTAGTGGGCTTGCAGTCGCTAACCAAAGCGGCTTCAAACGCACACGAACTGGTTGCTGAGAGAGCGACATTCAAGTTGCCATGACAGACATACAGCGGTTCTAGAGGTTTTGTAACATGGGTTGTCTGCATGAGCTCCATGGTACCTCGTATCTGGCGATCCGTTGAGCTTGCAGTGATTGCCACAATGATCGGTCAAGCGCCTTGTCCCTCCACTCAGTTGTTGCTATCGATGAAATCTCTCGCTCCACGCCCATTAAAAACGGGTAGTGGCGTTTGTGCCTTCTACCGTCAGGCCGATTTTGTTCATTCATCCACCACGGCAGCGTTCGAAACATTGAAAGCTGCGACATCACCGTTGATCCCTGTCCAACTGTAGACCTGATTCTATGTCCGGTATACTGCCAAAAGGCCCCTAATGCCAAAGTGCCCCAGCGCTAAGCCCCGTTTTGGAAGATACAGAGTCTTGCAAGTCGAAAAGATCGTTGCCGAAACTCCACCCAACCCTCGGCATTCCTTCGTATAAGGCCTAAGGCCATTGTGACCGAGTACATGTGAAAAGCATTAAGCTTGTTGTGCTCTGGCTGACGGGAAAACCGCGCCAACCATCCATCGGAACGATCCGAAAACCACAGTCTCCAGTAGCTTCAACTTGGACCTGATACTTCCTGCACCTTCTAGAATGTGTCTGATGGAGAAAAGCTTTCCTCGCGCTCTATTAATCTGGAAGTAAAGCATGTCAATGTCTCCAATGATAGGGTGGATCGGTGCATTCTGAACCCTTCCAGTTGGAGGTGTGTGCCACCAACATCGCCGAAAGTCATCAGCTGGCACTTGGGGGGTTGGATTTGAAGACCGTCAGCTGCCAACCGCGGCAAAAGATAATTCAAAAACCCTTGCATGTGAGGGATGCTCCCCTTCCACAAGAGCAGGTCGTCCATGTAGCCCGCACAGTCCGCATTGAGATCGTCGAACACCAGCCCGTGGGGGTAGTTGGTTTCCTCCAATATGCATTCCGAGGTGTATCTCCATCACGGACGTGCTGAGCAGGGAGATGAGACTGGCTGCTTCAACGGGCTTATGTGAGCACCATTCCTTAATTCTGCAGGCGAGCTTGATTCTGGACAGTGAATCGAAGGCTCGTTTGATGTCTAGTTTGACCAGCACGGCTGGCTTTCCCCACTCCCGGAGGAGTGCTATGAGGGTCTTTGCTGACCGCAGGAAGTCACAGGCACGTCTGTTCTTTCCTGCCAGCTGCCTCGTTGCGGTAGGTTGCAGCTCCGCCTGAAGTCTGTTGGTGATGACGGTAGCATACACTTTAGATGTATGACATGACAACGCTATGGGGCGCAAGTGCGAGGGGTCCTTTGGCACTTGGATCTTAGCCAGGAGTTTCAGCACCGCCGCACTCCATTCCGTAGGAATTTCGGTTCTCATAAAGATCCCATTAAACCATTCCGTCAGGGCCGATAAGGAGGTGTCATCTTGCACCAAGCACTTTAGCATCTCGTTGGGGACTCCGTCCGGGCCGACAGCCTTGTTCGGCTTACAATCCCCCACAGCCTTCCTGATCTCCTCACTTGTGATTGGCTGCGGTCTGCTACGGTCCAGGGACTGCCATATTTGCTTGAGCTGTGCATCCACATCTCCCTCTTCCTCCGGTGCTCTAAAGATGTTCTGAAAATGGTCATGAATAGCTTGCGCCGGGTCTTCAGCTTCGCATTCTCTGAAGTAATCCCCTTCCCAAGATTTCTTCGTGTTACGCACTGCTTGGAACTGCGTCCAGTCCGATGCCGCTCTCTCAAGTTTTTGCGCTTTCCAGGCATCTCGTTCAGTTCTCAGCTGTCTAAGGTACCTCTTCCAGTCGTACGCCGTTTTCGAGCTTCTCGCCACATCCACATTCACGGCTGGGCACAAACTTGTGAGCCGCTGGTCTTGCTCTACAATGCTTTTTGGCGAGGGCCTCCAGTATTTGCTGGTTCAGGTTCGGCTGTGGTGGAGGAGAGGTCATCACCTTGCAGACGCCCCCTTTCTTCTTGCGTGCTTTCGATACTTTCCCTTTGACCACTGTCTGAATTGTAACCCTCTCATGATCAGTCCCCACTTGATTGTGGCTGCCCTCTTCGATCCGGAGTAGTTCCGTCGGAACATTTCTGACATAGGCAACATCAATCTGTGAGGAAGAAATTCCTGCTCTTCTTGGGATAAAAGTTGGCACAGCGATTTGTTCAGGAGCAGGTTTGACCTGTTCGTACCCCTGCTGCAATGTGTATTGTTGCAAGAGACGCTGTCGCCCATCCTGTGTCGAAAGCTGTATTCCCTCTGGCGTGACGCACCATTTTTGGTGTGTGTTGACATCCCCAAGCAGAATGGATGGTTCATCATTAGCGGGGCCACATGCCATCATCCCATGTAAGTATCTTTCGAACTCACTGAGGCTTTCGTTTCTGGGTAAATGGCAGCTTCCGACCCAGAGACATTTCCCCGTGCTGAGGCATCGCAACTTGCCCCAACACCCTCTGATGCGCTGACTTCTCTGAATCAGCATCCATTTGTGACGGTTGAAGGCCAACCCTACACCACTGTACATCTGATGGTTGGAGTAGACGTGGAGTTCGATTGCATCGCATTCCATTTTTCTCCAGCCTTGCTGTTGGCATCTGGGATATTCCTGAATGGCGGTGATCTCCGCAACGGAGTCACCCGCCAGAATGTTAGCAACATCCGTGACTCATCCGTGGAGGACATGCCGGCTACGTTCCACGTAGAAATGGAAAAGGAATGGACCCTCTGCTTCAAGGGCGCCATCACGTTTGCCTTTGCTTCTGTGACATCTGTCCTCTGTTGTTCAGAGGGCCAGCTGCGGTCAGGAGGACCATCTCCTTCGGAGAGCCCCTCATCGTTGACAGTCTCCATGCAATTGAATATCTGCTGTGCAAAGCCCTCATCTCCCTCAGTCGGCACAGCCTCGTCACGTCAGTTGGCGAGCCAAGCTCTTTCCCACGCCTTTTCCACTTCTTTGATCGGCTGTGCGGTGAGCTTGGACAAGGTCTTTGCGTCCAGCCAGCTGCCCGTTTTGCCTGGTAGAGTAGGCGACGTCGGGCCGGACCTTTGCGCCGATCCGATGAGCACCCCATCCAGCCAGGTTTGGGGTTTAGGGATTGGGGTTTAGAGTTTAGGGTTTAGGGATTGGGGGTTAGGGTTTGGGGTGTAGGGTTTTGGGCTTAGGGTTTCGGGGCGCGGGGGTTTGTGGGAGTTAGAAATTTGCATTTTAGTTGGTTTAGGGGATGTAGGGTCCAGGGTGTAGGGAGTTGCACTCAAAAGGGTCAGGAAGTTTGGGGCTTCGGGCAAGGTAATTGTGCTGCAGAACGCTACAGTCCCCCTTAAGTAGATAGAATATGATATGGGGATCCTATTATATTATGCCCAATACCATACTCTATCTACTTAAGGGGGCCTATAGTACAGCACGTCACAATTCACAGTTTGAGCCCTTCTCTCCGAAGCTATAGGGGTGACGACAGTCTAGAGTCCAGAGCTTGCTGTGAACAGAGCACTTGCTGGGTGCTGCGTGATGAATGTTGCAACAAAGGCGGCTTCCACAAACCCCATTGTGCACCTATACATTATATCCACCTTTTTTTATGACGCTCGGTATGACCCCGTAGAATCCCTGCGGAGCCCGCATTGCTCACCACGTTTCGAGATTTGAACGTCATGCTTTGTCCTTGTGATCCCAATAACAACTTATCTTTTTGCGAACCGCCGGCCCCAGATCTTGAACTCTGCTGTGCAAAGCGCCTAAATGTAATCCAGATCAAGCCCTGAGCTGCGCGCCCATACCTTGAAAACAATTCCCGAGGTTATCACTTAGGGTTTATGGTTCCCTTATGTCCCTCAAGCCCTGAACCCTCAACCCCCTTAACGCCCTTGCCTCTGCCTCTCTTCTCGCCTCCGGCGTCGCACTTCCTCCCAGAAGTCGGCGCCCTGACAGTTGGGAGTTTGAGGGGTGCTTTAGGATCTAGAGGCCTTGCGTCTAGGCTGTGGCGAAGAATATATAGCTACGTATTTCCTCCGCAGAAGTTACAAGATATGTTGTAATCACCCTCTTAGTGAAAATAAGGATAGGAATTTCCACTTGGGGCTTTAGGGGCTAGAAGGGTTTTAGATCCTGCAGACAGACAAATGGTGAGGGAGAGAGCGAGAGCCGGAGAAGGAGAGAGAGAGAGAGAGAGAGACAAAAAAAGACATGAAGAGAGAAAGAGAGGGAGGGAGAGAGAGAAAGAAAAGAGATAGAGAGCAGGGGAGGGAGAGCGAAAAGAGCAGGCAATTTGCACCACTACTTTGATTACCGTTACAGGTACTCTTGCCAATAGAAACATACACTATTGACAGGAAGCTTCGGCTTCCATTACCTTGTATTGTAATCCTATGTAATGAGACCTTAAATTCCTGAATAAGCCCCTGCATGCACCCAGCTTCTATTTCATCATTGACTTTCTCTTCCATCTGGTTCTCCGTCATTCTAATTAAGAAGGACTCCTAACCCCAAATTTACTACCGTGTTTCTTAAACCTTAAACCCGAAACCGTGGAACCTAGACCCTGAATGCAAACGCTGAGTCCGAAACGCGAGCTCCCGAAGCTTCATCATTCCAATCAGGTACTACAGCAGATTCATCCCCCAGACAAGCCCATTCTGACCCTAGTGTAATCTTGTGTAAGAAGCTTACCTAACCCATGAGTAACCCCAGGGTCCCAGAAGCAGACCCTAAATTGAAACTCCCAAACCCTGAATCCTAAACCCTAAACCTATACATCCATATAATGGCCTGTAACCCGCGTATAACTATGCCCTAGAAACCCTAAATTATACCTCAGCCCTAAACCCTAAACCACATATAATCCGTTATACTAGTTTCAAGTTTCTTTTCCATTATCCCCATAATATAGCCCTAATATAGACCTCATATGATCCCTATATAACCCTAAGATAACCCCAATGGTAACTATCCCTAAACCCTTAAACCCTAAGCCCTAAACCCTCAAGCCCATGTAAACTTACCATTACCTAGGGCACCCCAATTTCCTTAATTTCAAGATGCTAAATTTCTGAATTTCCATAATTTCAAAACCAACATGACTCCCCCAAACCCTAAGTAATGGCCCTAACCCCTTAAACCCTCAGCCCTAAACCCCTAAACCCCTAAACCCCCAAAACCCCTAAACCCCCACACCGTAAACCCTAAACCGCTAAACCCAGAGCCCAGAAAGTACAGCAGGTGTGGATTATGGTGCTCCAGGCTTCCCGACTTTGCCGCCCTCGGGCCTTGGGTTGCTCTTGCAAGGTCTGCAGATTTCCAGATTTAGGGTTTAGGGATTAGGGTGTAGGGATTAGGGTTTAGGGATTAGGGTTTAGGGATTAGGGTTTAGGGTTAAGGGTTTAGGGATGAGGGTTTAGGGATCAGGGTTTAGAGTTTAGGTTTTAGGGGTCGGGATATGAGGTCCAGGGTTCGGGGTGTGGGGTTAGGGCTCAGCGAGTAAGGTTGAGGGTCTATGAGTTTGAGCGCGATTGGTTGCAGTCCGTGATGTCGGCAGAGACCGACAGAGTTGCAAACCCAGGTGAAAATTGCCGGTAGCCCTCCGAACACTTGTGGAGCTTGGGGTGTGGGAGCGGCATTGTAATTTCTGTTCCCCTTTTCCCCTGTAAGAGGTGCGAAATAAGGACATCTGTCATGGGGCTTTACCTTCCGGGGCACGCTGTTCGCGGCACGCCTCTGGGAGCTTTTCTGAGCATACAGTCCTATGTACATTCGAGTCTGATGGCAGAGGCTCATTTCTATACGTAGACATACGACAAGAAGCGCAAAAAAGTAGAAGCTCAATATAGCTCCATTGTCCCGCCGTCCTCATAGTCAAAATTTTCCTGTGGACTCCGAAAGCCACGACTCATTGCTTAGGGACCCAAAAGGGAGGACTACACGCTTTCGAGAAGTAGACGGGAAATCCGTTGTTTTGAGAACCAAGAATCTACATTTGCGGACCTGAGAGCTTCTCAAAATCTTGGATGGCTTTTGTGCCCTAAAATTCTTGTGGTAAGGACCCAAGTATTTTTCAGGTTAAGGGGTCCGTCAGCTGCAGTCAAAACTCATAATAGTATCCCCCTTGACAACCCCTACGACACTCCCCTATCCCCCTTTAAGGAGTTTAGACTATAGCTCACATGAAAGGGACCCGCCCTGATGTTGAGTCCCACCTGGCACAGGATACATTCAGCCGCTCTGTTTTCCGATCCTTACCGTGCGTTGTTGAAGCGCGACCGGTCGTACCAGAAGGGCTCCTAGAACCGACGGTTAAGGTTTATATGTTTAGGTTGAGGGTTTAGGGATAGGGTCCAGGGCTTAGGGTTTAGGATGCTACCCTCCCCTGACCAGCATGGAAAGTCGTAGAGCTCCCTTCAGAATTGGCAACCTCCTATTGTTGGCAAATTCGCCATGTTTCTAGAGTAACACTATGTCGTCTTTGAAGGTCAGCGGCACAGAGCACAGAAACCAATGAGGGCTGCTCGTACCTGGCTTCTGGTGAACATTGCAGCATGGAGTATATCTGGGGACCCCCCATTTTCCTGTTTTGCTTTTTGAGCCGCATACTTCGGGGTGCAAGGAGCACATACAGATCATCCTTCAAAGGATGGGACCCAGAAGCAAGAGCTACATCAAGGCCAGCGTGTGGCTCTTCAAGCACATGAGCTGCAGCCAATTGGGTTTAGGGTTGATGATGTGATTAGAAGAAAATGTCCGACAATTTTAAGTTCCTAGCCACAACATTGAGAATAACTCAAGAGGGGAGTTTCCTACAAGACCCTGCAGAACCAATGCAGTCCTTGTTGGATGGAGACGCCTCTTCAGGGCTCCCCAGCATATCCCTAAAAAGATATATAGATACCTTAAAGTCACCAAAAAAACACACACACAACAACAAAAGAGGTTTGAGGTTTAGGATTTTAGGGTGGGTCCTCCAAACCATCCTCTTCCTCCACCACGTCCGTTGAACAAAGGCAAAGGTCGGGGAAGATCCGGTTGGAAGCGTCACTAGCCTTGGCCAGCAGTCTGTGTGCCCAAATTCGGGTCAGAGTATCGCCGCAACTACGAAGCCTCCTCCACATTTAATGTCGAAGCCTACAGGACTACTACTAATAATGATAATAATGTAACCATCCCCTTGTCACACCTCTATGCTTGTAGTATATTATACACCCAAACCCTCTTGAAATTATTTAGGCTCCTACATTAGGAACGCTTAGAAATCAGCTCGAACTTGGTTACAGAATCTGTTGGACTTGGCTGCTGGTATCTGATTCAACAGGTGGTTTAGGGTTCAGGGAAATCTAGAATACTTTCAATTCCCAATCTAAGCCCATGCTGATACTACTCCCTCTGTAAACCACCATTTAGGGTGAGGTCGGGTGAGGTCGCTTTAAATTGCCTAGGAGTAAGGGTTAAGAGAGAGTTGAGGATGACACAGGTTTTGAAAGGAACCCTTGCGCTAGGCTATTGTAGCTAGGTCCCACAGTAACCACTTAATAACAAGGGTATCCTTTTCCCTACTATTCAAGTTTGATATGGAAACCCCAGAATGAAAAGGGAAAAAGGGTACTACTGGGGTACCTTCAAAGTAAGGTACTCCTTATCAGAAAGACTCCCAGCAAGGGGCCTGCACTGTTGGAAACCCTCAAATTGACATTACAACTTCCGAATAGCTTGAGGAGTCTCTGAACCCTAAACCCTAAACCCTAAACCTTAAACCCTAAACCCTAAACCCACCACAAAGAGCCCATCACGCCACAGCTCAAGGAGCCATTGCCCAGGTCTTTTTATATGTTGCAAGTTGCCTAAACCATCAACCACATTTCCTCAAACATGAAAAATGAAACTCATGTATCTCCCACTTTGCAGGAAGAGCAGCAGAGTTTTGTGAGGCGATTCCTCGCGGGCAAGTGTCAGGTAGCAACAGGGAGGACATCGATATCAGAAAAGACTACCTGCACCACCTCGGACCTCTAGTACTATTACAATTACTATTTCTCTTCCTATAACTACTACTATTACTATTACTGCCGCGCATATAGTATCAGTCATCCTGGCCTCTCAGAGGCCTATAGCCCCCCGTTAAGTAGATAGAATATGGGGCAAATGAGGATCTTCTTATAATATACCCGAATCCATATTCTATCTACTTAAGGGGGACTATAGGCTGTTAGTCATAGTAGTTTCCATTTTCTTTTCCATTATCCCAATATATAACCCCAATATCACCCTATATTATCCCTTTGTCCCTTCTTGACAGCACCACAAGCATCAGAAACCCTAAACCCTAAACCCCAAGCCCCAAACCCTAAACCCCAAACCCTAAACCCCAAACCCCAAACCACAAACCCTAAACCCCAAACCCTGAATCCCAAACCCTGAACCCTAAACCCTAAATCCTCAATCTGAACCCCCAAATCCTAAACCCTAAGCTCTTCCTCAACTGCCGGTTCGCCTCAAAGGT
>CAJNIZ010024459.1:0-10210 GCA_905231905.1 Symbiodinium pilosum
AAACCCTTTACCCTTTAACCCTAAAGCCTGTAACCCTAAACCCTTGAACCATAAAACCTGTAACCCGAAACCCTTTAACCCTAAAACGTGTAAGCCCTTTACAGGACCCCCCCGCCAGCCCACTTGCCCCGCCTTCCTTTCACCTGCTTCGCCTCCATCGAAAAGTCGCTGGCGAGGTGGGGGCTAAACAACTGCCGCAGGCGCTGTTTAGGGTTCGGGTTTAAGGGTTTAGGGTTTAGGGTTTGGGGCTTAGGGTTTAGGGTCCCGGCTTTGGGGTTTTGGGTTTAGAGTTTGGAGTTTGGGGTTTGAGGTCTAGGATCTAGGGTTTGGGGTTTAGGCTGTAGGTTGTAGGCTTTAGGCTTTAGAGTTCCCTTGTGAAGGGCTTCTAGGGATACATAATTCCCGTTTAAAAGGAGCCATAGGGATGTATACGGTCTTTGTGAAGGATTGCAGGGATACCTGGGGGAGTGCATAAGGATGTATGGGAGCCCTTGGGTCAAGGGCAGCAGACGTTTGGGTGCCTCTTTACATGGTAGTTTCCAGAAAGTTTATTCTGGGGACCCCCAAAAAGGGACCCCTAATGTGGGGAAACACCCACATGTGTTATCATGCCTTGAAGCCTTAGCCCCCTAAACCTGAAACTCAAAGCCCTACAGCCGAAACCCTAAGTCGAACCTAAAAAGGGCTTGCTTCAGGGCTTAAGGTTCAGGAGTTTCGGGCTACGGGGTTTAGGGTTTACGGCTTTAAGGGTTCAAGAGTTGAGGGTGTAGGGGTTTAGGGTGTAGGGCTTAAGTGCCCAAACTCTAGCTCACAAGTCTTAAAACGGTGAGCACATAAAGAGAAGTAGATAGCAAATGGGAAATCCATATGTGAACAGAACAAAAACAGCAGATGCAACTTCTCAAGGCGCTGGCAGGGAGGGAGCTGACCCCAGCATGCAGCAAAAATGCAAAAGTTCGCATGTTTTGCAATGTTGCGCCAGCAAATCGAAACAGGAGCTTCCTGCTTGCGGTCAGTAGCCGGAGTCCCACTACTGAACCACTGCCCGGCTTCCCCTTGAGGATTATAAAGGGCAATTGAAAGGGACCTTTAGGCTTCGTAGGGCAACCCAGAGCCCTTCCTGGCGCGTCTCTCAACAAGGTGCCCGTCAAGGGCTTAGGGCCAGGGGTTGAAAACTCTCCAGCTTTCTTGGGGTCCCAGCCCAACATACCACTCACCCTGCCCCCAATCTTACGGAATCCTTCATCGAAGCTTGCTGAACCTTAAGCCTTACCGCAAGTCATGAGCAGTTCTACGTGTGGCTGCATTGGGATTAACAGCCACCCTAAACCCTAAACAGTAGTTTGCAATTTTCTTCCATTATCCCTATATAACACCTATATAACCCCAATGTAACCCTAATATAACCCCGAGTAGAACACCAATATAACCCCTAACGTGACCCCAATATAACCCCAATATTCCTACAGAATCCTAAACCCTAAACCCTCAATAGCAGTTTCCATCTAATTTTCCATTATCCCTATATATACCCAATGTTTTTTAACCCTACCCTAAACCTGAAACCCTAAAGAAATCAACCTAAAGGTTCAAGTGCCTTGCCCCTAAGCGTCATCAGGCTGCAATGGGCTTAGGGTTTAGGGTTTAGTTTAGGGTTTAGGGTTTAGGGTGCTTTCCAGCACCCAGGTACAGCATCTTCTTCTTTCTCAACATCTTGGGTTCATTTTGAGGCCCTTGTTCTGACGCACTGGTACATGATTGCAGCGTCTCCGGGATACGTAGCCCTAGACCCTAAACCCCAAAGCCAACTGTAGCATGTACTCCTCTAATTTCTGCAAGCCCAGAAGGTATACTCATGGGATGTTTTCTGCATAGCCCTAGACACCGAAACCTTTAATCATACTCACCCTAAATGTCAAACCTTGAACCCTTAGCCCTCAAACCTAAACCCAGAGACCTAAACTCTCTTGGTACTGAAGGAAGTCGAAAATTTGGGGACCGAAAGCTTTCCTCCATCAGCAATATGTCCGCTTTAAGAGGGACCCCCTGAGCCCCAAACCCCTAAACCTTACACCCCATATAGCCTCTGTAAGGGTACCCTTTACCCTAAAACCCTCAAACCCTTAAACCCTAAACCCTCAAGCCCCATGTAAACTTGCCATTACTCAGGATTCTGAAATTTCCTTAGCTGCGAAAAAGTAAACCAAAACAACTTCCGCAAACCCTACGCGATGGCAAAAAAACCTAAACCTTAATCCCGAAGCCCTTAACCCTAAGCCCTAATCAATGGCAATAAACTCCAAGCCCCGCTATGAGGCACCAAACCCTGTGACGCCTCGCCCGTACTAGGAAGAAGGCCAGTCTCCTTCTAAACAATGGTATAATGTTAGGGCTATAGGGTTTTAGGGGTGGAGGGCTTTAGGGTTTTTAGGGTTTAGGGTTACTGCATTATAGTAGATTCTGGTATATTATTAGAGTATAGTAGGGTACGTTAAGGTATGTTATAGTTTATTCTGGTTTAATGTTTTCGGGGTATAGGGTTCAGGCGTATAGGGTTTAGGGGTACAGGGTTTAGAATTTAGGGTTCAAGGTTTACGGTTAAGGGGTATAGGGTTTAGGATTTAGGGATTAAGGGTTTCGGTTTAGGGGTATAGGATTTAGGATTTAGGGTGTAAGGTTTTCGGGCTATTTTTTATGGTTATATAGTGGCATATGGGGTTGGGGGATAAACTATACCCGGAGAATGAAATGGAAACTGGGTCGTTTAGAAGGACGACGGTAGTTAGAACCGCAGGGTAGTAAGCAGGTTCTCGAATTTATAATTACTAAACCCTAAACCCTAAACCCCAATTGGGGAGGCTCAGAACCCCACATGTAATCTGTTTGGAGGGTCAGGGGGCGTAGCAACGCCACACGGTTTAGAGTTTTTTTTTATCGGACCTTTTCTCCACGGCATGGCGTCCGTAGAAATGTTTGGAACACGGCCCTGTGGAGAGATACTGGCACAAAGAGGAAAAGGCCAGGCACCTCCTTCACTTGCTAACCCATACCTTCATAAAAGCATGATGATGCACCAGAGATCCGTGCAACGGCAATCACGCACGAAGGGAGACACAGCAACCCTACCCCTCACAAACGCGTGAAGTTGCACCCCTATGTCTGTTTAGAGTTTAGGGTTTAGGGTTTAGGGTTAAGCCTTATAATAGCCTGAAGTACCCACATTATTAATTAACCTACTTACTAAGGCCCCTGACCCTCCAAATACTTACTAGTCAGCCCTCAAGTACCTTAACCCTAAAGCCCTAAACCCTAAACACAAACCTGAATCACGAAATGTAGAGGTGCGGATATCAGTTTTGTCTGCTGGTGAACGTCAGGGTTCTTCCCATTTAGCCACATATGGCGTGTGTCAAAAGGTCACCTTGGACGCCTTAGGGTGTAGTTTAGAATTAGGCTTTAGGATTTGGTTGATTCCCAAAATAGGGGGGACCCCAATATAGAACCCAAAATACTAGGGTCCTTATTATGGGGACACCCAAAATGGTACCCCTAATTTTGGGAAATCCCCATTTAGGTTTTAGGATAAAGCACAGTAGCACCTTACAAGAGGGCCTAGCTTGGAAAGAACCCAATGCGCAGTTCATGAAATCCCCTGATCCAAACTGCTGCAAATGACCCCGAATCGCGAAGGCTTGCAGTATAGCCCTCAACTGAAGTGGAGATTTCCGGAACATAAAGGTGCCCTATTTTTTGGAACCCTTAAACCCTAAACCCTAAGAGGAACTAGAATAGAATCAGGGTATGTAACTTTCGAAGTGCCCAAAGCCTGAACTGAGGCTTTCCGGGATGATGGGACACCAGATTCCAGCAAAACCGTCAGGGTTTAGGGGTTTAGGGTTAGGGGTTTAGGGTTTAGGGTAGGGTTTAGGGTTTAGGGTTTAGTGTCAAACTAAGAGAGCGGCATCGCTCCTTTTCATCATTATCGGACAAAGCGTGTACGCCTTGAGCCAACGTATTACGTCAGCCACGCTGCACTTCTAGGCGTAACAGCAGCTCTGTTAACATTTCTCGATTTCTAGACACTCCAGATGCTGAAGCTCACACTTCACTTCTGGTTTCACATTTAGTGTTAGGGTTCAGGGTTTAGGGTAGAGGCTAAGTGGACCCCCACCCAGTAATAGTGACTATAAGGGATAATAGGGATTATATTAGGGTCCTCTTATATTCTATACCACTATTACAGGGTGGGGGGTCCTCCTAATGCAGAGGTTTACGGAACATAGGGCTTTCATTTTGGGGGTTTAGGGTTTAGGGTTGAGGGTTAGGGCTAAGCGGGGTTTTGGGCTTGGGATTATAATACTTTGGGCTGAATATTGGGGCCCTCAAAACTACCACTTAGGCCCAGGTCAGGGGTTGCCAGGAGTTCAATATTAGGGGCATAAAAACAAACTCCTCCTTGAAGTCCATGACTCCTCGTAGATCAACCCTGAACCCCAAACCCTGAACAGTAAACCCCAAAAACACTTTAACCCTGAACCCCCAAAAATCCTCAAACCCTGCATGTTGGAACCCAACGCTAGAGCCCAGACTCTAAGTCACCACCATAGAACCGGTTTAGGGGTTAGGGCTTGGAGTTTAAGGTAAAAAGTTTAAGGTTTCTGGTTCAGGGTGTAGGGCTTAGGGGCATGCAGCGGTAAAAACCACTGGCCCTATACAAGCAACAACAGTCTCCTGAAGCAGTCGACGAGTGCCAGCCTCCAAAGTACATGGGTTGAAGGTTCAGGGGTTTAGGGCTTGAACCACGTGGAGGGTGAGGGGGACACAGCAGTAATGGAGAAGAAAGTGAAAAATTCTACATCGTATTTCGGGTTTAGGTTGGAAGGTCAGGGGGACTTAGTAAGTAAGTTAGTAATGGGGATCATGAAAGCTATTATGTGGGTCACGCCTTGATTCGGAAACTACAAACCCTGATTCGGACACCAAGCTGATTCGGAAACTAAAAAACTCTGATTCGGAAACCAAAACATTCTGATTCCGAAGCAAAAAGCAAGAATCGGAAGCTAAAGAACCCTCACTTAGAAACCTCAAGAAACACTGATTCCGAAATTAGAAAATCTGACTGGGAAACCAAAGTCCCTGACTCCGAAACTGAAAAACCTGACCTGCAAACTAAAAGGGTGCGGGCGCAGAGGTTGCCCTGTTGCTTTCCAGAGGTAAAAATGGCACGAAACCTAGGTTTGAGCGCGATTTTGAGAAAAACAGAGTTGTTGGACGTTTAGGAAACTATGACAGTCGGGACAACATTTCATTATGTCTTGGCCTTGCGTATCCAGAAGTGAGCAGGGACCTGGCAGCTAGTTGTTGTTCCTAAAACTGCGCAGGAAGCGATCCGGCGAACGCAAGTAAGGTTTGGTCATGGAGGCTCTGGTGACCGTATGCTCTTGGAACCCGAGCGCAATTATGGTTTGGTCATGCATGCTCTGGTGCGCGTATGCTCTTGAAACACGAACGGAATTCGACGGCCAAGCTAAACTTCAAGACCCTTGACCCTAAACCGAAAAGTTGGACAACATCAAATACAGAGAAGGATCTGACCAAGGCACGGCAAGGAAGGATTCCAACTTTCTAAAAGGGAATGTGGAAAGGCTTGGCAGTTCAGCTGGCAGCAAGACGCCCGACAGCCGTGAATGATTACTGCCGACAGTGTCAAAGCGAGTCATGATAGCGTCATGCTGTGCTGAAGCTGTGCTAGATAAAGCCGGACTTGAGAGGCGGCGTGAGAAAAGGATGAAACTATCCTACCCCCGCCCCTGCCTCTCCCCGCCTCCCGCCCTCCCCCTTCCCCCCTCCCCCCTTCCCCGCAGCAGCAGTACGGTGAACATGCATGCGAAGCCCGCGGAAAAAAACCCTGAAGAGGCTCAGAACCTTGCAAAAACCATGTGGCGAGGCTCGAAAACCTGCACAACCACAGGGCGACTGTCGCGCCCGCCACCAACTAAAAAATACCTGAAGTTCACGGAGCGATGCATCAAAACAGCTCTGTTTCCCTGCAAGCAGAGAAAGTCCCAAACCTCCGTTCCAAAGGCGCTCCCCATCGAGTAGCGACTGCCCTGCCCTGGGGCCAATTTCCCTAAACCCTAAACCCTAAAACCCTTTTAGGGTTTAGGGTTTAGGGTTTAGGCTTTGCTCCAACTGGCTTCGAAAACCTCCGCGAGAGGTCTTGCAACTTTCAGCAGATGATTCCATGGAAACATCCGGGATCCATGTTCTCTGAACATGACCGAGAGGACTACGTTGACGTAATACTCAGATGTAGGATCCCTGCACAAGATGTCCAAAACATCTGCGAGTTCTGGCAACGGAATTGCCCATAGCGGTCCCAAATCCGCCAGTTGCAACTCCAGCATGCCTACAGCCCATAAAATAATATAGATGTGCAGGAGAATCGCCCTACGCCCTAAACCCCTATCACAACATGGACAGCACTTTGAACTTCTGTAAGGCCCCAGCTCTTGGAGGAGTCCTAATCTCTAGACCCTAATCCCGAAACGCTTATCACAAAATGGAACTAATCCCTGAACCCTTATACATATCACAAACCCTGAACCCAGGACCCTAAATCTGGAACCCTAAGCCCGGAACCCGAAACCCTAAACCCAGAACCCTAAACCCTGAACGTGAATCTCGGGCCCCACCAGCATCGCACCTCGTTCAGCACGACCCCGCCGCGCTCAGCCCTCGCCGCCCAGCTCAAATTTGCTTTTGGGGTTGGGGGGTTGCGGGTTTGGGGTTTAGGGTTGAGGGTTTAGGATTCAATTAATTGGGGTTGGGGTTGAGGGTTGGGGGGCTACTACTGTAGGGCTGAGGATTGGGTGGGGTTTCAGGGTTGTAGGTCTTTACCTTTTACCGTTAACCCCTAAACCCTTAACTGCTCTTAGAGTTCCAAACGCCCTGGACCCAGGTCTAAAGCTCAAACATGAGCTACGGTCAATATTTGCCTTATGTAGTTAATGGACATGCATCCTTATCAGGGAACACGTGAGGGTTCCCAAGATAAGGACTATGGCATTTTAGATTGGGTTCCCTAGTAATGAAAACTACCCTGCATGTTCCTATGCCTTTTTGGGATACTAGCTTGGAAGCAAGACAAATCCAACGACCCACCTTTCATACAATACATATTATATCTGTTCCGCAAGAACATGCCCTGGCTTTTTGAGGCCTTATCCTTGGGCGCATGCTTCACGCGGTTAGGACTCGGGGTCTGGGCTTAGCGTTGAGATTATTTAGGGATTATTGTGAGGGTCCAGTCCCACACTCACCCTGAATCAACCCAAACACTAAACTACAAACTCAAGCCCTAAGGTACACTGTAGCACCCCTCAAACTCCCGCACGCAAGTTATAGAGCTTAGGGTCTAGGGTCTATATAGCCCAATATAACCCAAATCTATATATACATATAACCCATTATATTATAGTACTTTCCATTTTTCCGCTATCCCAAAATAACCCCAAAATAGTAGAATTGAGGATTTAGGTTTCGGGTTTCGGGATTAGGGTCTAATCCGCCTCCAGCCTCGGGGGTTACCAGCGCGTAGACAAGCTTTGACGGAAAAAAGGAACTACATAGTAGGCTGTAAGCGGTTGTAGGGGAAATGCTTTAGGGTTTAGGGAGTAGGGAAGATACGCAGGGCTAGACGGATAAATTACCCCAGCAATGGAGACTCAAATGGACAAGAAATAGACAACAGTTGAACGGGAACTGGGCTTGTCTCCCCTATGGTTTTGGAGATTCCTGGGCTCTTTAGCTCCCCTTATTATATTGATATAGACTATCCCTAGCTCCTTAGCTCCCCCAAAAGGTATGGGTAGTTGTATGATGGTTTGTAAGGGTTCGAGTTGCTCAAAATCAGTGAGTCCTTTTCTGGGGTCCCCATTATCCATCCCTAAACTCTCGTAACCTCTTAACCCGTGGTTGAAGCATGTAAAAGTAGATTCGTGTTGTATATGATAATTGTGCTACTTATTGGCGACCACACTGTCCCTAAACCCTAGACCCTAAACCCCCAAGCTAGTGCCATCCACTTGAAAATTCAAGGCGTCGAGAAGATGCTAAAAGCAGGGATCATAGTTTTCGCTAGACGTGAGCTCCTTACCCAAAACCCTAACCCAGGGTTTAGGGGTTTAGGGTTTAAGGTTTAGGTCATAGGTTAGACCCCTGGTTAAGAAACCCCCTCCCCTTGAGATGCATCTTAGTAGGGAGCCTAATATTCAGGCGGGCTTTTCAAGCTTAACCCTAAACCCTAAATAGTAGTGTCCATTTTCTTTTCCATTGTCCCTATGTAACTAAACCCTATAGCCCCTATATAACCGCGACATTGAGCCCAAAGTCTCCCTACCTGTGTCTTTGATCTGGTGCATAAAGGCGTAGAGCCTGAGAATCGGAAACAGCGGACATCAGGATTAAACCTGCAACCCCAACTAGAACTCTTGCTCAAGTACCTGAAATACGGGGTGCAAACCCCTCTACAAACCAAGTTTATAACCGCTACCTTTGTGTCAGAAATGCCGTCGCCCTTGCAAAAGCCCTTCTAACCTAACCCAAAACCTGAAACGCCAGTAACAACTGCCTGGCAAACTCCGGGCGCTCACAGTAGGCGAGGTAGCGCGCATGTAGTTCCAGCAGATAAGGCCTTTGGATACAAGCATCTACGGCACTCTTGATGGACATATAGGAACCCATAAGTTCCCATTTTGAGATTTTGTAGAGATACAACTTCTTTGGGGTAATGTAGTGGTAGATGGCATCATGGCATGCGGGAATATCTGGGTTTGTGAGGCGCACCCTGGTATTAGGCTGTGGTAACTATCGGGGGTAATGCGGAGCCTAGATAATCAGAACAGGTTTTGGGGTACGGTATGCGACATTTGTATCGTAGCTGTAAGCAAGTGACACTGACAGTTATTCAGGTTTCTACGATGCATTATGGCATTTTTCATCCAGAACCCACACAGTAAATCTGGACTGTGTCGCACCTGGACTACGCCTCATACCGCACAATCTTCGCATCGTTTGCTCCAGCCTCGCTCCATATGCGATCGCCAGCCTTGCGGCAAGTACCATTAGCACGAAGCAGCTGCATAACTCCTCCAACATCGCCGCCAATCATGCAACGCAGGTCCTTGTGATCTTCAAGCCTGAGCTGCTGCATCCACGGGGCGCTTCTCAAAATGGGGATACCCTAGTACCCTAGGGACGTCAGACAAATGCATGAGAGGATTAGGGGGGGTGGGGGTCCCGGTTTGGGAGTGTAATGGATGTTCTCCACATAGGACTTGCTTGTCAGTACTTGGGACTGCGGGTGCTTCCACCAACCATACAGTCTTGAGCCAATGCTTCCTGTTAAGCCGAAAGCCGAGGTACTATGGGTTCAGGGTAAAGGGCTTGGGTTCAGGGTTTAGGGATGGGGGTTTGGGGTTTAGGGCTTAGGGTTCCGGGTGTAAGGCTAACATGCCCTAATTCTACGGCCCTCTAGAACAAGCTTATCAAGCCAATCTATAGGAATTGGCGGAAGCGGTTCTCAGTTCTCATGGCAGGACCCTAAACCCTAAATCTTGAAGCGCCAAGTCAGACAAGCCTAGGCCTTGACCCCAAAGCCCAGAAACCACAAACCAAGAAAAATGAAATCCTGAACACCAGTACCCCAAAACACCCAAAACTGTAATTCCCGCCTAAAACCTTATGCCCTTCTGATGTCAACTGCCTTCCCGCTGCCATCTTTGCATCAGTGCTGTACAGCTCCTGCTGGACTTGCGGAGGGTTTGGGAATGCGGCCTTGGAGTTCAGGCTCGGATGTACGGGTTCAGGGTTTAGGGCGTAGGGTTTAGGGAGGCCTCTGGGTTTTTGTAACTTCTTAGTTTGGGTTTGGGATTCGGGGTTCCGGGCTTGGGTTTTGCAAACATGGTCCCCGGCCCCTGGCCCTCGCCTCACTGCGCTAGAAAGACCTGAGCCGTAAACCTCAAAGCAGAAGCCCTAAACCCTATACGCTGTATGTCCCTGCAGCTCCTTCTAAGGGATCCTCTATGCGTGAAAAATATATATAATGTATATAATATATATATATACTATATATATATACTATATAAATATACTATATATATATAGAGTGTAGATATATATATATATATAGTATATATATATATATACA
>CAJNIZ010024459.1:10496-23880 GCA_905231905.1 Symbiodinium pilosum
CATTTCATTATCCATGTTCTTTTCCGTTTAATTAGTTCTCCTTGATTGGCAAATATCCTTCAACCATAAACCAAGAACCCCGCATCCTAAACCCCAAGCCCCAAGCCCCAAACCCTAAGCCCCAGGATTTCATTGGGTTAAATTCAAAAACCCGAAAAGCACAGTTCAATTAGCGGCCTGCTTCAGTGCCACCTCACGGCGGCGGAGTGCGGCCGCCACCTTTCACAGCTTTGCAGCTTGGGGTTGCAGAGTTTGGGGTTTAGGGTCTGGGGTTCAGGCTTTGGGGTTTGGGGTTTAGGGTTTGGGGTTTGGGGTGTGCAGTTTAGGGTTTGGGGCTTATGGTTTGGGATTTGGGGTTCGGGATTTGGCGTTTAGGGTTTTGGGTTTGTGGTGGGTACAGGGATTAGATTTCGATGGTTGGGCTTGAGGGTTGAGAGCTGAATTTGGGTGAAATTACTTCTCTTACGACTATTACCATCATCATGACTAGTACTACTCTTACCACTATTACTACCTTTACTACTGTTACTACTGTTACTACTCTAACTACTATTACTCTTATTACTACTCTTACTACTATTACCACCATGAATTTAAGTCTAGGTTGGTACGCTTAGGGATCAAGGGTTTAGGCGTTGGCCTTCTGGGTTACATTTGGGGGCCCTATACGAATTCAGCGTTTCTTGGTTTAGAAGGATTATATTGGGAATAAGAATACTTGCAACCCTACCCCTGTCCAGTCAACATGCGTCAGTGTTGGACCCTTCCTCAACCCTACATCTGAAAGGTGTTTTGTTACTGGTTGAACCAAGTAGGATTCTGTTCTGTATATAAGATGCTATACCCAGAAGGAAGATAATCCTACTCTATATTTGGTAATAATATCCCCAAATAACATACTACATACTCATCTAAGGCCCTGACCAGAGCCCCTAGTATGGACCCCTACCTCTTGCTACGATTCTCAGTACAGGGTCTCCGAACGGGGGACTGGAGTTTTGACAGCCTACCATACCCTATGGGCAGGAAAACCGCACCCTGCGTCAGCACGGGCCGGCCTGCACTCCTCAAATCCTAAACCCTGAACCCTAAACCCTAAACCCTGAACCCTAAACCGTAAAAAAGCTCTAAGCCTTGAACTTTAAAACCCCACAAACGCGCAGGCCTAAACCTCAGATCAGAAAGCCCAGCCCCTCAACCCGAATGCCCTAAGCTCTAAATCTGCAACCCTAAACCTTACGCGAAATCCCAAAGCATTGCCCTTGAACCCTAACAACCTTGACATTAAGTCCGAAATCTTAAGACCTAAAGACTAAACTCACAGCAGGAGTTTGAAAGCTTTGGGGTTAGGGGGTCTAAGATTTTGGTGGCCCAACCCAACCCCAGAAAGCACCCGATGATACTCACGCGAGGGTATCGGGTCCTAAAGTACGGTTACCCAGCTCCTCTCGCTACCCTGTGTAAATACTTGCATAACCCCAGTTTCCATTTCATTTTTCATGTTCTTCCCATTTGATCCTCCACTATAGGGCGTGCGGTTTCAAAAACCCCTCTTCTTATTCACCCTACACCTTACACCTCCATATATAATCCCTATATGTTCTTAAACCCCAAACCATAGACCCCGAACCCTAAACCCCAAACCCTGAACCTCTATTTAATCCCTATGTAACCCTTGCAGGGCCCTCATTCAAAACCCTAGGGATGATTTAGCCGCCTGCGCCCGACATCGCACGACGGTGGCAGCTGCAAACCTAGGCGGTATAGGGTTTAATGTTTACGGCTTAGGTTTTAGGCTTAGGGTATAAGGTTTAGGGTATAGGGCTTAGGGTCTGAGGTTTGGGGGCGTTTCAGCAAGCGGGGTTCAGGTGTTTTCTCAACCAAGGGGCCTTAAGCCATAAAGCCCCAACCCGAAACCCTAAACCCTCAACTTGAAACCCCCAAAATCCAAAACCTGAACCTAGACCTGAATCCCTTAACCATGAACCTGAAGCATGTAGAAGGTCCAAGGATCAGGGTTGAGGTCGGTTTCTGAAAATCATGGGTTTCCATCCCATCTCGCTCAAGGGCAGGGGTTTTGCGATCGGCGCGCGGGTTGCTTCAGGACATTCCAAGCTCCCCATAGCAATTTGGTAGTTTCCCAAAATTAGGGGTACCATTCTGGGGGTCCTTATAAGAAGGATTGTACTATATTGGGGTCTATATTGGGGTCCCCTATTTAGGGAATCTACCATTTTGAGCCTGGACATTAGTAGAGCAAAGTCAACGTATGGACGGGTACAGGTTTCCAAAAAATGGGGAGGTCCTCATAACACGGATTGCTGTATTTTGGGGGAAAACTTGGAGGAGGGACACCTACATGTTGATGTAGCCCAAAGCTGGGAGCACGAGCCCACCACAGATACAGGGTGCGATCCCAAACGTCTGAACTACAAATCTCTATGCTCGAAGTCTACATAGCGATTATCTGAGCTGCACCTGCTCGTGGTCCTTGTGACATGCGTACGGCACTTTGGCGGGCCGATGTTAAGGAATTTTTGCAATTACTAGAATAAGGAACCCCATTCTTTACTGTGTACCCATATTCTGAATATAACTTTGTTTAAGTTCCTTAGCTGCATCTCAGCTCAATCCTGAACAACGCAGAGATTGTAAAGGGATTACAGGCCTCCCCACCTAAAGAAACACTATGTGAACCTTTCGTGAAACTTAGTTTAAGTTCCTTAGAGCAACCCCAGATTTCGTGATGCGATTAGGCGGGTGGGCGCATGGCTGCAGTCGCCACCTACATTAAAGCTGGCTGCAGGGCGGGAGCAAGATCAGGTGAAAGCTGTCCCTGGATAATGTCAGATTTGTCCTCATTTTAAAAATAGTAGAAACGAATAGTAGTCATGAGAATAATAGTAAAACTCATAACACTCATCATAATAGAAAATAGATGAAGAATAATTGGAATAGAAATAATGATAGTAACCATAGCAATGGCATACATGGAGCGGAGTTTGGCGTAGTAGAGATTCCCACATGGGACGGTGCCTGGATTCTCCGCAGGCTGGGTCTTCTCCCGCTGAAACCGTTGTCGGAAAGTGAGGCCCTCCGCAAGAATGTCATCTAGTCCCTTGGCTGACATGGAGCGCAGGTTGTCCGCCATGGCCTTCCGGACCTGGGTATCCACGTCTAGGAGCCTTCCTAGGACCATTTGGAGTCAAGTCGAAATCCGACTGGCACTCGTCCCCGCTCCACGACGTCTATTCTTGGCATCTGTCGTGGCCCGAGAATGCAAAAGCAAACTCTTGCTAAAAGGACATGCAGTTCGTGAGTCAGTCCTAAACCTTAGAGATGCAGGGCCTTCGTGCGGGGAGAGAGGGGATGAATGAGCGGGAGGCTGGAGTTTCGCTGTTGCTTAAAGAGTTTTTGCGCTCACGCTCATAGCCCTGCATCCCCAAACACGAATTCCTAAGTCTTGAATCCTGATCTCGAGACCCAAAGCCCTAAATCGTGAAACTTAAGCCTCTTTGTGGAGCCCGAAGTCATTAAAATGCGACTGAAACAGGATCCTAGTTTTGGGATACCCCAGTTTGACCTCTGTTACCAGGAAGTTTTAGCACTGGGGTCGGACAGCAACTGAACAAACACGCAGCTAAACACTCACAACGTCAAGCGTTCAGGGCTTTAAGATTTAGGGCTTCAGTATCTAGAATATAGGGGTTGCGTTTTGGGTTTAGGCTTCAGCAACTCTGAACCCTTACTAAACCTTGACAGACTTCTTATCCTTTGACAGTGTTATTAAACATATCCCCGCGCTAGACCCTAGACCCCTAAACTCTAAGCCCTAAATCCCAAAATCCCAACCCTAAACCCTAAACTCGAAGCCCTAAACCTTAAACCCTAAACTCTAAAACCCTAAACCCAAGACAGCGTTAATATGATCGCGCATCTCAGGAGCCTAAGTGACTCATTTGAGCTACAGTCCATATTTCCCACCTAATCTAATGGACATGGGTTCCTTATTAAGGAATATACTAAGGACTATACTAAACTACAAGAGGACCCCTAGGTAGCTCATATGGAGAATCTGTGATACAACGGGGGCGGGCTGTTTGGTATTTAAGGGAAGGGACTATGGACTTCCTGTCTGCATCCCTGAACCCTAAACCGTAAACCCTAAACCCAAGCTAAAACCCCTGCCCTGATTCCTGACGTAGAAGCCGGGACCACACGGTTTTGAGACTTAGGTTCTTAGATTTTGGGGGGCCTTAACCATACGCCCCATACCATGAGCCCTAAACCCGAAACCTGGCAATGATCGCCTGAACCCCTAAACCCTAAACCCTAAACCTTAGCCACGAAACCCTACCTTGCTCCGAAACCGGGGTCAGGGATTACGGCCCTTGTCCTTCGAAAATACCTTAGCCCGGAATCCAGACATCTGAGCACGATTTGGAGGGCCAGGGGGTACTTAGAAAGCAGGTTAAGAACCCCTACCGGTTTAGGGTGAAAGGCTTCAGCCATAGAATCCTCATTAGCCTACTTACTTACTACCCAGACCTTGAACCAAAAACATTCCTGAACTAACCTCTCTTTGCGGACAGAAAACTCTTTGGTCATCAAGAGGCTGGAGGGATTCTCTTCGTCCACCCTTTGGAACCATGGCCATCACTCAGTTGAGGAAGGGCTTGGAATTCCATCAATCAGTTGAGGAAGGATCTCCTTTGATGGTCTTCTCCATCGGATGCCCAAAACTTACACTTGCAAATATTCTTGAGGAGCCCTATAGAAACTCACCAGGACCCAAAATAAAGGCCATAGTCCCCCTTAGGTAGATAGAAAATCGGGTATATGGGGATCTTATTATGAGATGCCCAGAGCCATATTCTATCTACTTAAGGGAGACTATATCTTACTTCGTCAGTGAGTCGGGAATTCCTTGGCACCAAGAGACTAATATGGGAGTCTTCGTGATGTCTCCCCCAACATTAAACACACCCCACTCATTGTCAAAGATTTCCCCCATCCACAGGGTCTCTCATAAGAAACATTGAGAACATCATTGCGTGGGCACTTCTAAAAGAGGGTGAAAGAAGTAATTTCTATGGAAGGGGCTCGGATCAGAAATCTGATTATCCGGCTTATGTAGGGATACGCGGTTGATGGAGGAACTCGTGCAGCACCGAGGACTCAGGGTGGCAGCGGATGTCCACCATCAGAAGGGGATAACATGGGTAACCCTGCATTTCAAGTTCTTCATCTGCATAACAGGGTCACACTGCAAGGGCCCCAAAAGCCCTATATCTTAAACTCAAGCCTGATCCATGAATTTCACTTCTTTTTATTTCGGGTTTCACGGTGCGTAAGTGCAACCCAAATATGATCATCATTACGCATAAGCCGACTCAAAGTTCTTAAGGGACTCACCGGGCTTATAGTTGGCTTCCAGGTCCGACTGTATTGGGTCAGAATTACCCTGAACCAGCAAATTGCCCCCTTTTACCAACCCTAAACCCGAAAACCTAGACCCTAAACTGCCAACACCTGTCAAGCTCAACATGTCCAGGCCTGCAACCGCGGCCATCGCCTCCTGAGGGGAAAACCGGCTTCGAGGCGTTGATAAAATTGCTGGGGCTTTCAATCCTTAAGTAAATATGGTGGTTTCCCAAAATTAAGTGTACCTTTTTGGGGGTCCCCATAATAAGGATTGTAGTATATTGGGGTCTCTTTGGGGTCCCCTTATTTAGAACTACCATTTATGGCTTAAGGTTTAGGGTTTAGGGTTTTCGGGCCTCAAGTAGATGTAGGGTTTGAGGTTTAAGGTATAGTCCAGCTTAAGTAGCTATAGGGTTTAGGGTATAGACGATCCTAAGTAGATGGGATATTGGGTGTATGGGGATCTTGTTCTGATATTGGACAATTCCATTTTCTATCTACTCACGGGGACTATATGCCTGTGCAGCACGGAGCTTGCTGGGTAGCCATGGGAGTTTAAGTGGCAAAGACAAGGTCCCGACAAGTGATCCAGAAAGTGCAAGCAAGCACAAGAGTCCCCTTCGGTTGACATTGAAGATCCTGCATGACCCGTAGTACCTCAGACCTCCAGAATACTGTAGTATTCAAAGGTTAGGCAAGATTGGGTAACTGAGCATCTAACAGTCTAACATTACCTCAGCCGAACACTTCTAAGATATTCTGAGATTATCAGCTGGCCCGTTGCTGTTTTTGGGATTTTGAACTGTCCATACGTTGTTCAGGTGGAGGGGGCGGAGTGAAAGAGATTTACGTTTTTCAAGGACACGGACCCCAATGTAGAAGAGCTGTGGCCTTTATGGGGCCTCCATTGCATGCTCCTACAAACACCATAAAACATCCCGGAAATGTCACATTCAAGTGCCATGCTTTCGGCCCCAAATCCCAAAATTCCGATTCCCAAGGTCTGCTTAAGCTGTACGATCCCAATTCCAAAGCAACCTGAAGTCAAACTTAGGGTTTGAATCCAAGGTCTCTCCATCTGCGCTTGTGGTTTGCACCTTAAGACGAAAGCTGACAACCACAATGCGAGTCTTCAACCAAGCTTGAAGATGATTTGTAAAACCTGGAAGCTAAATAGAGGTGGGGTTGAAGGTGGTGTGCAGCGGGAGTTGAAGCCTAAGGACTTTCAAGGGCATGCAAGCATGTGATTTTGGCATGATGGCCTTTCATGTTGGCATGCGGGCGGCTGTCAAAATTGTGGTCCCTTTTTGGGTACCCTAAATATCAGGTGCCGTATTATAATAGGGATCCCAGTTTCTACCGATGCCTGGCCTTCATGGGTAAACACACTTCACGGTTCTGAAAAACATGTCCCGCCAACCGGCAACCAAGGCAAACATGTTCACCAAAGCGTACGCAAAAGAAACTCAACGCGGTTTAATTATATTTTCAATCTCAGCTAGGCTGTTCTTGGTACTGCTATCATATACAAAGATGTGCCCTGCTGCTGCCCGTCTCCACCGTGAAGATTGGCTTTCCGAAATTTGGCGAGCACTGAAACTAGCACGCTGCAGTCACAGGTCACCAGCCGGATGTAATGCAGTGCCATCATCAATTTGCAAATACGCGCCAACTAGCCAACATATCCGAATCTGTGTCTGCCGATACCGAGAAAGCAGATTTTCAGTCAACAACTGTACGCTTGTTGTAAGCTGGCTGAATGATCAAACATCCTTGCAGTTCACGCACGTATATATTGCCGCTCCTTGGGTTTGGTCGAGAAAGTTGCCAGGCAGCTGTTTGTCGTCCATGTATGTAATGGATGGATGGAAACTTGTTCTATCCGTTGTGGAACCGCTCTGCAGCAAACTGGGTCTGTTTAGATTGGCCTGGGCACAGCATTCCTAATCCAGCCAGGCCATCATGGCGAGGAAAGATTGCCGCAAGCTTCATTCGAATTTAAGGGATCCATGGCTTGTTCTCCTGCCAAATGTGATTTACATGCCTTCACAAGGTAATGCAGCGTGCTGCACACTAATTTAACACACAATTCGGAGGCCACAGGTCCCGATCCCGGCTTTGGTGGCAATCGCAACACACTATACCACAAAAAGCTTCGGGCAAGAGCTGCAAACTGTTACAATATTTGGGGGGAACATTCGCAAGGCCGAAACTGGACCAAATACAAAACACTTCGAGCACTGACCGCTGAAGAAAGTAACCGGCCGGAATACGTACATGCACGCAACTGCAGATTTGCCAGCTGTTGCTATAGCGGCGTTTGCTCTACGCGTCTATGTAGTTGTAATACAAGTTCCTACTTTTCCTCTTGTTCCTGCTCCCCCTCCTGCTGCTGCTTCTGCTGCTGCTGCTCCTGCTGCTGCTTCTGCTGCTGCTGCTCCTGCTTATGCTGCGAACAACTAGCAACACGAGCAACAACCATGATGGTGATGTAAGGGGCTTGCAATAATGCCCTTAAGGTTTGTGCGGCGGGCGCGGCAGCAAACGCGAATGATACTGAAGGATTGAGTCATCTCGGCGGCTGCGGGCGATGTTGCAGAGGCTCGGGAACTCAGCGGCTTGCCTGGTGATATGGCACAAAAAAACAACCCTCATTCTCAGCTCAACGAATTTCACATAAACTTCATCCAGCATGTTCATGCTAGCAACAGAAATCTTTGCCGGGATTCTCTCCTTCCTGGGATCGCTGACGGCTTTTGCCGCTCTTGCAGGCCACTTTGGCAAGGTTACAAGTTGATTAGGAGGAAAGCCAGTGAGCTCCACAATGACAGCATATTCTACTAACAAGAAACTCCGTCGTAAGTTTTAAATCCACATGCCCGGGCTAAGACGATGCTGGAAGTTGTGGTTCTCAAGGCATGAGGATGGAATCCGTCACCCCAAACTGCGAAGCACGTTTTCCAAGCAAAGCCTACTCTAGCTCTGCAAGGGCAGCACGGGCATTGAACTTGGGATTGTTCATGCTTCTGCTTGGTCATCCTTACAGAAAATCCAAAACGCCTACCACTTGGCTCTAGCCTAAACTTTAGACCCTGAACAGCAAAGTCCAAAACCTAAGTCCTAGACCTTAAGAAACTTCATCCCAAACCAAAATCTATAACCCTAAATCTCTCCTGCCGCGGGACTGCGGCGCCCCATTTTTTGAAACAGGAGATTTCACGAGGTTCGTGGACATGCGGAAAAGCCTAGCAGGTGTGGGGAATTTGCTACGTAGACGATATGTTATGGAACAGTGCAAAACTTTTTCCGCGCGTTTGTTTTCCAAAAAACCGCGCAGAGGAGATGACATGACAGAGGGCGGTTCACATCCAGTCATCAGTGCTGAAGCCTAGGTGAATTCAAAAAAGTGCGTTTCGCAATGGCGAAACGCGCGTTTTCATGACACGTAAGGTGTCTCTGAGGAATTCTGAGGATGCGTTGATGAGAGCTCCGTGGTAAAGGCCTGTCAAAAAGTACCACGCCCACCCGTACGTGAGGGATTCTAGGCGCTCTTGGGAGTCAGTCTACATCGCTTGGGTCCAGGCAGAAACTGCGCAGTACGTTTTTGGCATGGGTGCTCTGGTGAGTGTAGGCTCTTGGGACACGAGCCGAATTATGGTTTGGGAATGGTGCTCTGGTCATCGTATGCTCTCGAAACACGAACGAGATTATGGTTTGGGCATGGATGCTCTGGTCATCGTATGCTCTCGAAACACGAACGTTATTATGGCTAGGGCATGGATGCTCTCGTAATCGCACTCAATAGAACACAAACGAGATTATGGTTTGGGCATGGATGCTCTGGTCATCGTAGGCTCTCGAAACACGAACGAGATTATGCTTGGATGCTTTGGTCATCGTAGGCTCTCGAAACACGAACGTGATTATGGTTTGGGCATGGATGCTCTGGTGAGCGTAGGCTCTTGGGACACAAACCGAATTATGGTTTGGGCATGGATGCTGTGGTCATCGTATGCTCTCGAAACACGAACGAGATTATGGTTTGGGCATGGATGCTCTGGTCATCGTATGCTCTCCAAACACGATGCGATGGCGATACGGAAGCGCTCCGGGCGCCTGGGTCCCGCGGGGCGAAATCTCTACCCCAGAAGTTTCTACAGACGTCTGTGGTGACAAACTCGTCCCGCCTTCCTGCGCTCTTTCCCGTGCAATACGAGCAAAAAGCCGTACATCAACGCCTCTGCGGCTGTTGGGCTTAGGACTGAAGGTTTAAGGGCTTATGGGGCCCCCACAAGGCTTTTGGGCTCAGGGTTTAGGGTCTAGAAAGCTTTCTTGTCATTCCTTTCTCAAGTAAACCTCATATGCTCTGGCCAGGCAACGGCCCGAGTACTTCTTGGCAATTTATGGTTTAAGATTTCGGGGTTTAAGTTAAGGGTTCCGGTCTTAGGGATTTGGAGTTTAGGGTTTAGGGTTTCATGAAAATTGGCAGTTTCCATATTACTGATTATAGTATGTTGGGGCCTATAATATTGGGCTCGCCCTACGCATGGAAATCCGTTTGAGGGCGCATACGCGGCGGACCCCATTTTGATAGATACGCTTCTGTCGACACCAATGCTGTAGTTTGAGATCTTACGAACAAATAGGGTTCAGGATTCAGGGATTCTTGTACGGTTTGAGATAAAAGGCTTTGGGCTTAAGGTTGAGGGTTCAGGGCTCGAGGGGATCCGATATATTTCCTTCCATACACAGTAACTGAAGGCATTACCCTACTGCCCCTATATTACCCCTGCTAAGGTTCCCCATAAGATTGACCTAGAAAAACCGAAAAAAATCCTGAAATAAGCTTAGTTCCTCAAGGGGGAACCCAAAGGGGTGTAGTAGAGACGGGGCGGTAAAGGGAACCCACAATAACTAGAAGCGACCGTCTTTGGCAAGAAACCATCACCGCCTGCTGGGTATGGGTAGCGGAGCTGTGCTTTTGGCTGCGTTGAAGGCGCAAAGTTTTACCCCTTTAACGGGCTATATAGGGATGTGCGATAGGGACATTATAGGGATGTATGGGGTTTAGGGCTTGTTCCCGCAACCTCACATGAAACCCAATACAACCCATTGGGAAGCACAACAATCTTCGCATGGTGCCTATGGGAGGTTCCCACCATTCTGAGACGCTTCTAGTTTATCTCTTCCCCTGGCAATGACGTCCCCATCGCCCTGATGATGAATATGCCCAATATGCCGATGTACCATGATCGCTAATAAGGTGAATATGCATAATCCACTCCCCACAATCATACCCCCTTCCCCTCAAAGATAAATGCTCCACAATAACCGCTATCTTCAGGGGCATACCTATTATTAAGAAGGATGGGCCGGGGGGTATCGTTTGGAAGAAGGTGATTAAAAGTATCACGTCTAAGCAGCCTTTGGACGATGTAAGGACAGTTATAGAATAGTTATAGAAGTTAGTGGGGGCGGGTTTAGGGTTTGAGGTTTCGGGAGTTCCTCCACAGCAATCCACTTCCCCTTGAGCACCAGTTGGTCAAAATCGAACAAAGGCCGCTGTGGCGGCGACACCGGCCAAGGGCCAGAAAGATGCTGCTCAAGCCGAATGAGTGTTCTCTGGTGGTACGCCCCAAAAGCTGATAACAAGACCAGCTGATCAGGCCAATGATTGGCGCAAGCTTTGTGCGGCTCCGCTTAGGCGTAACAGCATTTATCAGCAAGGGACAACCGTGACGCGTGCAGTTAGGGTCAAGGGCTTTGACCAGCCACAAATCCGCGAATAGGATTTAGGGTTTAGGGTTTAGGGAATTACGGCTTTAGCGGCTCCGCCTCGGGCTTCAAAGCCATAAAACGCAGCAAGGATCCCAGAAAAAAAACGAAATCAGTACCCGCACAACCATGCAAACCTACAATTATCTACGTGCCTTCGAGTACTCTAAGCACACTCCTCACCAAACCCGAAAATTTAGGGTTTAGGCTCCAGGATTTAGGGGTTATTAACATGCAGCATTCAGCATCATGGAACCTCAAACCCTTCAGTCCGCATTTTACATAGTCGTTGGCACGCCCCAAAGGTCTGTGTAGCCCCAAGTTAATCACGAGATCTTCAATATTGGGAGCCCAGGGAGAGGCCACATTTTGGCACAACCTCAAATAACTGGGTGGCTGTGAAGGAAGTCAGTTACTACAGAAAAGGAAAGCCTATTACTTATTATATACCCGTAATATGGTAGTTTGCTTCAAGTTCTTTAACAGCAAGCCAGATAAGCATCGGAAATCGCCAGAATATGACCGATTTGGGAACCCAGTGGTCACTATTCTTCTTGACGATTTGAGGATACCAAGAAACCCCAATCTTCGTAGCCAGCTTTGAGCACTAAAGGCTTTAGGGTTTAGGGCGTCGCCCTGGCCAAGGGATGTGCGGTTCAAGGTCAAGGGGGTAATGCAATTGCTGACTACATAACCCCCCTGTGCAAACAGGACTAGTGATTTCCCTCTATTTGCAACATCTCCTCATCCCCTCATGGTGACTCTTCCTCCCAGTAGCCCAGGTATGTTGTGAGACAGCGGCAACATGCGGCGCAGGGCCCTCGAAATCAAAGGTCCCACTGCTGTACACCTAAAGTCGTACCCCCTAAGAGGTTTCCCCAATACAGCCCCAACATCGGCATGATGTGCACCAATGTACGCCCTAAACCCTAAATCCTAAACCCTAAACCCCTAAAACCCTAAACCCCTAAAACCCTAAACCCCGAAAACCCTAAACCCCTAAAACCCTAATCCCCTGGAACCCTAAACCCTAATCCCATGGAACCCTAAACCCTAATCCCATGGAACCCTAAACCCTAAACCCTAAACCCCTAAAACCGCAATCCCCTAATCCCCTAAACCCCAAAACCTGAGATGGAACCCTAAACCCTAAACCCTAAACCCCTAAATCCCTAAATCCCTAAAACCCTAAACCCCTAATCCCCTCAACCCCCAAAACCTGAGATCCCAAAACCTTTCAACCCGGGCTTCGGACCCATGAGGCGTGCCACCTGAAGGCTTTGCCTCAGTTTTAGTTTAGGGTTTTGGGGTTTAGGGTTTAGGGTTTTGGGTTTAGGGTTTAGGGTTTTAATTGCTTTGCACTAGGAAAATTTTTAGGGTTGAGGGTTTAGGATTTAGGGTTTGGGGCTTATGGTTTAGGATTTAAGTTTTCGCGTTTGGGGTTTTGGATTTAGGGTTTTTGGGGTTTGGGGGTTGGGGGTCAGGGTTGGGGAGGAGTGGAAGTCTTTGGGATCCTGGAGCTATGCAACTTCAAAATGTTTGCGGGTAGGAATCACTACTATTATTACTCTTACTATTATTACTACGATTATTACTATTAGTATTCCTATTAATTTTACTATTATTATTGTTATTACTATTACTATTATTACTATGATTATTACTAAAAAATGGGGCTGGAGAGTAAGCTGGGCTGAGCCGGTAGCAAAAACATACCGAGAATATTTTTGCCACAAACGATTTAGGGTTAAACGTTTAGGGTTTGTACATGGTCGAAGACACAAAACCCGCTGCGAAAACGGTGTAGTTGGCTGTGAGCAGGATGGCTATAACAATCAATCGGGAGCCTTTTGGTAGCTCCCAACATTGTGTACCTTGAGATGGACGCAGGTATGGGATACTCGTTTCTATAAGGACCTCCACAAATGGCCCCTGAGAATTGGAAACTCTAGTCTTTATAAAGCACTACATGAACCCAGTTGCCACAAAATATTCCACGTGCCTTTCAATCTTATTCTCTATTATTCATTACTACGTTTACATCCCTAAAACCGCTTGATCTCCCTTCATAAGCCTACCCTAAGCCCTAAACCCTACATCCCAGATCCTACATCCTAAACCACAGGGTTTAAGGCCTTCGGGATTGAGGTCTAGGGTTTAGGGTTTGGGCATTAGGGATTAGGGT
>CAJNIZ010024459.1:23980-42214 GCA_905231905.1 Symbiodinium pilosum
TTTAGGATTCAGGGATTAGGATGTACGATTTAGGGTTTAAGAATAAACGACGGAGCTCTTACTTAGGGTTTCGGATGTAGGTTTGTTAACAGGGAATGGATGTATGTTGTAGCCCCTGTGAAACCCTAAATCTAAACCCTAAACCCCTAAACCCCTAAACCCTAAACCCCTAAACCCTAAACCTATACATAACCTTGCAGAGAAGACTCCAAACCTGCCAGCAGACAAAACAAGGGTATCAGGGCTTGGGGTTTAGGGTTTACGTGGGGTGCTGCCCCACCCACTAACAATGCATAATAGGGGCAATATTAAAGGGTGTGTATATATATATACATGTCCACAATATAGTTTACTCAACTGCTAGCAAGTGGGGGTAGTAGCCGCTGTTTAAAGCTAAACGTCACGGAAATGGGTTAGGGCTTTTGGTTTCGGGCTTAAGGTTTCCGGTTTAAGGTTTAGGGCTTAAGGCTTAGGGCTTAAGATTTAGGGCTTAAGGGTTTAAGGACAAGAGCTGAAGGCTCAGAGCTTAGCACTCGGGTCACACTCGCCATGGCTCAGTCCCTGCTGGCCAGCGAAAGTCGCCTGAGGTGTTCAGGCTTCCGGGTTTAGATGTCTGTACACTGATAAGCCCCCGGCAAGACTGAAAATGTCAGCCGCCAAAAAGGGCATCGCTTAGGTGAGCTACGCCACCATACATCTCCAGATGTTGGGCTGCCAGATCAAAGTCCCATTTTGAAAGTCCCATTTTTTAGCCTCCGGGGATTTTGCTATCAATCCGAGGGCCGGCATCGGGGCGCCCTTAGGATCAGGACCTGAAGCTACCAATCCTCTGTTGATGCGGACGGCTCAGCAAGAAGCTCCACAAACTTCTGTGGGGAAGGGCTATTCTGACGATCAAGGGGTCGGAGCTTTTGGTCAGTGGATAATGTTTTTGAAGCCATGGCTCTGCCTTAGGGCTTTGAGTTTTGGGTTAGGGATGAGGATTCAAGTCTTCAGATGTGCAATTGAGGCACCAACCAGCCCTAGGGGATATCAGGTATCAGTATCAGGGATTAAAGGGTATTGCGTGGTTATAGCCCGGGCTTTCACTACTGAATGTGGACGGGGGAAATCTTGCAGCAGCCTACAAGCCACAGCCGAACAGTAGCAGTTTTTGGCAAGATCAGTAGGTGCGGAATTTTCTCCATCCACAGTAAGACAAGTACGATTGGTCATGAAAATCGTGCATGACCCTCAGTAATCTGAACCATGGGAATTGTTGTGCTATGGTATAATGAGGTCGCGCAGGATTTTCCATTTCATGCCAACGGAAAAACCCAAGCCCCTACCCTAGTCCCTACCCTAAACCCTAAACCAAGTCCCTAATCCCTTGACCCCCAACCCTAAACCGCCTAAACCCTCATCCCTAGTTCCTAATGCCTAAACAATACCCTTAGACAAGAATCCTCTATAGTCTATAAAGTATATAGTCTTCTTTTGAGGATAGCGCTTAAGGCCTACTGCTCAGACCGCGGCTCCAGTGGGACCAGGTCTTCCGGATCCAGATCTGCAGGGAGGAAGGGGCGGCTCTCTGGTAGTTAAGGAAGGGTTCGGGAGGGCTCAGGGTTTAGGGTTCAAGCTTTAAGGATCTACAATCCAGGCTTGAGGGATTTCCTCGTCTTGACTGTCATGATCACTTCCTCCGCCGCGATCACATGCGCAGAGTCCTGGCCATCACCCGATTCAACCCAGACCGAGCTTGTTTCATCCCAAGACAAAGTGGACGTCTGCACCGTCGTCGCGGACGGTGCTGCTTGGGTCAACCTCCACGTGTCTGAGCTTCTGGTCCACAAGGTTGCCATTGTCATCGGAAATCTTGATCACCACATCTGCTCGTTTTCTGAGCTTTGGAGGTCGCTCCATTGCTCGTTCCAAAGTCCAGTCGTCCCAATTTTTGGAGCTTCAAATACAGCAAAGCTCTCCACGTCCGCTTGCTACTGCAGTTTCGCCTCCTCTTCCACTTCCCTTTCGTGCTAAATGTGTTTTTTTTTGGCTTTAAGGATTTGAATTTAGGGTTTAGGTTTACGATTTAGGGTTTAGGGTTTAGGATGTTGAGTTTAGTTTTCTCGTGTAGGGTTTCCAATTTCGGGTGTAATCTGTCAGAAGCTCGATCGTGGTCCCCGGTCCCGTTAAAGAAGCCCCCCGAAACTCACCAAGACTCCCTATGTGGAACTAGTTTGGCTATTGGGATCTGGTGGGGGTCTGGGGTTTGGGGGGCTCCTTCAAAAGAGGGAGCTCCTGTAAAAGGGGGCCCTTATCAACGCTATGAATATACGCGTGGCAGGAATGAGAACAGGGTGTGGGGTGCATATTACACTTGAAATTTATGCTGGGTTTAGGGTTATCTTAGCCCGTAAAACCGACGGGAAAAACACTAAAACCCGAAAACCATAAACTCTACACCCTGAACCCTACACCCTGAACCCTAAACCTCGTAAGCCACTCCGATGTTGCTTTCCGGTCCTTCATTCCGTACTCACAAGCATCAAGCTGGTGGCCAGTGTTTCCGGTTTAGGGTTTTATGGTTTTAGGGTTAAGGTTTAAGAGTTTAGGGTTCAGGGTTAAGGGTTGAAGGTTTGGGGTTTAGGGTTTAAGGTTTAAGGTTAAGGGTTTAGGGTTTGGGATTTAAGGTTTAACACGTAGCCTATAGGGTTTGGGGATTGGGGCTGGGGGCTCCTATAGGTCTGAACGCGCCATGTTTAGGAAGCATTATAGCCATTCTTCCTTTTTTTCCATTATCCCTATATAACCCCTATCCCTAAACCCTAAACCCTAAACCCTAAACCCCAATCCCTAAACCCCTAAACCCTAAACTCCAAACCCTACACCCCCAACCCTAAACCCTAAACCCTAAATCCCTAAACCCGAAACCCTAAACTAGTCCCCTGAGGGACGCCTTCCATGTCGCCACGCCCGAGTCGGAGCTTCTGCTGCCTTTGGCTGAAGTCCTCCTCCACCAGCTCCTGAAGAGGCAGAGGAAACCTTTAGGGTTTAGGGTTTAGGGTTTCTAGGGTTTAGGGTTTCTAGGGTTTAGGGTTTACGGTCTCTAGAGGGCTATATTGGGGTTATATAGGGATAATGGAAAATAGAATGGAAACTACTATAGTATAATAGGGTATAGATTGCGGTTGAGGGTTTAGGGTTTAGGGTTTCTAGGGTTTAGGGTTTTAGGGTTTAGGGTTCAAGGATAACGGCTTGGGATAAGTTGCCTGGGACCCTTCAGGGAGCATATGGTGTACATACTAAGAATATAGCTAATCTGGGCCACCAGCTTACCCTGGTGTACTAGGGTGCTTTAGAGCCCATATAGGGATGCCAGGTATATAGGGACTAGGATTAAGGGCCAATACTATACCGGCTCCTGAAAAGGCATAAGACCTGCGGTGGAAGGCTTTCAGATTAAGGCTAGGGTTTGTGGCTTAGGGTTGAAGATTCAAGGGGTTCAGCGCATGGGTTTTGGGTGTAAGCCTCACGGTAGAACACGGCGGCATGGCTTGCGCAGGGGTTCTTATAAGGATGAAAAATATCTATGTATTTCCACACTGATGAAGGATTCCTATAACTCGTACGTGAGTTGGGTGTTTCGGCCCTGCGTGGGCACGAAGACATCACCACCTAATGCTGTTGTAAACCTGTCTACACATGGTGTTTTTGAAGCAATCCCTTTCCACTGGGTACGCGCATCCCTTACTCGAATCAGGACTGAGTACATGCATCCCTTGCTCAAATCAGAAACCTCAAACCCTAAACCCTAAAGTCCAAGCCCCAAACCCTCAAACATAAAACCCTAAACCCTGAAACCTACAGCCCTAAACCCTAAACCCAAACAGTGAAACCTATAACCCTAAACCCTAGCCCAAAGCAGGACACCCCAAGTCCCAGACAATCCAAACCTCAAACCCTGACTTGTTGAGTCCCTCTGTAACACGGACTAGGGTTTAGGGCTTAGAGGGTTTAGGCATTCAAGGTTTAGGATACAGGGCTTAGAGTTCAAGGTCAAGGGTTTAGGGCTCAGGTTTTAAGGTTTAGGGTTCAGGGCTTAGGGTGTCTTGCACACCCAGTAAAAATCTAGAACAGGGGCAAGTTTTAGGGCTGCCAATAACTAGGTTGCAGATACGATGCAACTGTCAACCTGCATCCTCCTTTCCGTGGTCAATGTTGCTCTTGTCATGGAAGGCCCTAAATCCTAAACCCTAAACCCTAAACCCTAAACCCCTAAACCCTAAACCCCTAAACCCTAAACCCCTAAACCCTAATCCATCAGGACAGTGATTTCTATGTCCAACCTCAGTTCCCAGAGCTTTCAGAGCAGCTCATACAACCCTAGAGAGCTCAATGCCTGTGGGATTGAGGTAACACCAAAAGTCACACTAACATGACAGGCATGTTAATGAATTTAAAGGTATTTGGGTTCTCTAGATTCCAAGACATCACAAAGCTTACGCCCTAACCCTCCACTCTGTTCGCTACGTATCTGGAGACGCGCCCGCGCAGCTGAAAACAGCCTGTCTGCAAGGTATTGGAATGCACATGGCAGAAAACGTAACGGTATTCCTAGTTTGATTACTAGTTCATCCTAGTGAAGCTCAACCCCGAACCCTACACCTGGAACCGCAAAGAGTGCTCCGGAAGCCTGAGACCACACATCTTACTTTCGATCCCCTACTGGTCTGGGTATGTATATCACGACTAATGTTATCTGGCAGTTTCCGTACATAAGGAGGCCTCAAAATCGGCCCCAAAATACTATAATCCTGACTATAAGGACCCCCAAAGAAGTACCCCCTAATGTCGGGAACCCTAAACGCTATAGATCCCCATGGAATCGCTATATAACCCTCCCCCAATCGCGTCATTTTAGAACTGTCCTGGAATCAGTTTTGGGGTGTTTTTTATAGGACCTTTTCTCCGAGGGTTTAGGGATTAGGGTTTTGTCCTTGGGGTGCCATGGGGATGCTTATTGCAACGGATTAGGGTTCAGGGTTTAGAGTATAAGCTTGAGGGTTCACGATTTAGGCCTTAAGATTTGGTTAGAGTTTAGGTTAAGGTTCAGGGTTTAGGGTTTGAGGTTTAGGGTTTAGGACTCAAGTTTAAGGTCTAAGGCTTAGGGTTTAGAGCTTAAAGTTTAGGGTTGAGGGTTTAGAGTTTACGGTTTAGAGTTTAGGGTTTATGGTCTAGGGTTTAGGGTCCAGGGTTGTAATAGGGCAGGGCTTGGGGTTTAGGGATAGTGCCCGTTTACAACTTGGGATTTCCAAGCCCTACCCTAGACTCCAAACCCTGAAGCCCTAAACTCAGTCCTACATCTCCATATCCCTCAAAAAGGGACCCTATATACCCCTGACCTAAACCCTAAACTCTAAACCCTAAACCCTAATCCCTTTCGGCCCCAAACTTGTCAAACCGCAAAGCTCGACCTGAAGAGATCGCCGCACCGAGGGTATGATCGAGAGCACAAGCTCCTCAGGCAACAAGCGGAGGCTTGGCAACAAAGTAGTGGGCGTAGGGTTCCGGATTTAGGGCTTAGGATTAGGGCTTGGGGTTATACCTTTGGCGCGTGGGGCTAAGAGTGACGAGAATTATAACCATAATTTCTATGCCCTGCCTCAGAAGCACACGGCAGAACTGAGCAATTTTGCGCAACCTCACACTCCTTACTCACCACGGCTTGATGGAACAAGAAAATCTAAACGACTGGATTATTGGGCGACTATCCATGGACTACTATCAAGATCCATTGCTTCATCCCTTGCTAAACAGAGGTAAGCCATGGGCTCCCGTTTAAGAGGACTGTGATCCCTGGAGAGTAAACCCTGAACAGGAAACCATGAAGCAAGCACAGACCTCTCGGAGGCCGGAGGGGGATTTCCGCAGGGGTAGATGCTTGGATAACCCTAAACCCTATAGCCGAAACCATAGAAGGATACTTGTTGTTCTAGCCCCAGTATGCCTCAGTTCCCGAAGCATAGGTGTATGTTAATTCTAAGTGTATCATTTGTAGGGTGGCTTTGGGCACAATGAGTGAGATTTCATATGGCTACCCTGGCCCCCCGAGTACATGTATTAGGCATCATTCTCTGGGGGAGTGCATATTGCGGGGTGAGGGCCATGGACCTATGAGGGGTGTTCGCAATGCATCCTCTCCAGGTGGTTGCACATGGAACCCTAAACCCTAAACCCTAAAAGAAACAAGGGAAATGCAAAATCCCTGCACTAGGAGCCACAGGTGGTAAAATGCAGTCATGCGAGCTAGTAGGATTATAGACCCTCACCCCGAATCCGCTTAACCCTATATGACCCCATTTAATCACTATATAACCCCTAGTTATAAGGACCCTAAACCCGAAACGGCTGACAGAAATCTAATGGCCCTATCCGACCCCTACACCCAAGCCCCAAAACCCTAAACCCCAAACCCTGAACCCTATCCCGAAACCCTGAACCCCAAACCCTGATCCCTAAACCCTAAACCCTAAACTCCGAACCCTCAACCCTAAACCCCGAACCCTCAACCCTAAACCCGCAACCCTAAAACCCTAAATTGTGTTCATGGCCCTAGGGCCCCCTAAAGTTCCGAAATATTTCCTAAATATCCCTAGAGTTCCCAGATTCTCCCAGATTTCCCTAGAGCTCCCCCAGGGCTCAGGGTTCCAAAGTCCGGCATATTTAAAAAAAAAGCTTTGGAAACAAAGCCCGATCCTGATGCGAGATGCCTTCACCTTCAGGAACTCTTTGCGCCTTCACACAGCACTCCCGCGCGGGTTAGGGTTTAGGGTTTAGGTTTTAGGTTTAGGGTGATTTGAGGCTTGCAACTCAGAATCTGCCTGGCTCAGGATCTATGGCATGGCTACACCCTGCACCCTCAACCCTGAACTCTGAACCCTGAACCCTACACACTAAACCCCGACCCTCAACCCTAATGTAGACCCCTGATTAACAAACCCTCTCCCCTTAATAGGGATTATAATAAGGATCCTAATAATACGGCCCTTAAAAAGGAGGGTGTCTATTCATGGGTCTAACCCTAGATCCTAAACACTAAATAGTAGTTCCATTTTCTTTTCCATTATCCCCATATAAGCCCAACATTGGGCCTATGTTACTCGTGGGTCCCCATGAAACCTTGAATACTAAACCCTTCAACCCTGAACTTCAAAACCCCCGAGCTTCGCATCTCAGGCATACAATCAGTTTCACGGAAGATTGGCACAGAAACTGGCTCACAACCAGGGAGAGGATGTGTGCTAGAGTTTAGGCTCTGAAGCTTGGGGCTCAAGAAACAGAATGGTTTGCTCGGGCATCATATGAGTTGGTAGCGGAAATCCTGCACGAATTGGGGTCCCTCAGCTGAAATTTTAGAATTCCATCCAATTGGTGTGGTACGAGATGTCCAGCAATACAATTCTGCTAAATACCCACAATTCTACATTCGTCCTTTTGACCCCTTTCCACCCCCCCACCCCCACCCCCCGGCATTCCCAAGATTTAGGGCTTAAGCCACACAGTGACACTGGGTCGACTTTCTTTTCAAAATATCTCAACTTGAATAGGGTATATATTGGGGCTATATTGGGAGAATGGAAAAGAAAATGGAAACTACTATATAACATTGGGGCTATATAGGGATATAGTCCCCCTTAGCTAGATGGAATATGGCTTTTGGTATAGTATAGTAAGATCCCCATATACCCCATATTCTATCTACTTAAGGGGGACTATAGTACAATGCCTAAGCTGTCTGACCTGAGGGATGACATTCTTCTCTCCAGGTATCGGCACATTTGAACGGGCTTACACAACGCTGACACCGAATTCTGATGATGTAATTGCCTGCAAGGACCTGGAGATTTCGCTTCCCTGAAGCAGCTCGCCCGCAAAACATGCAAAACATGTTTTGGGTCTTGGGTTTAGGGTTTAGGTTTTACTTTGTGTGGGTCCTGGAAACAATGTCTTAAGTGAACCATGCACACCGCAAATGCGAAATCCTTGGCTGCTCTTTCTACAGCTAAAGCCTCGAAGTTGCGGCGGCAACGCCGCATTCCCATTCCCTACGAAGAGCCAGCAAGTTTAACACCAAACCCTATATATTCCCTATGAAAGCCTTGTGTCCATGTCATCTTTGTGGCTTTCCAGTCTCTACTAAGATCCCTTAACCCTAAGTCCTAAACCCTGAACCTTAAATCCTCTGTCCTAAGCCCTGCGATGGTTAGTTTCCATGCTAACAACTAACTAAACCCCTATATAAAGCTAAATGATCTCTACATAATCCCAACACAATCCTTATGCAACCCTGAAGAATCCCTAAGTCATCAACTAAACCCATATATCATCCATATATAAGCCTAAATGATCCCATAATCCCAACGTAATCCTTATGTAACCCTGAAGAATCCCCAAAGTAATCCTTATATCACCCAACAAGAATCTGCCTGCAACCGCTCCTGCTCCTTAAGATCGCTGCTCTCGGCCTGCTGATTCTTGAGATTCAAAGCGAGCTGAGTACATGTCGAAATAACGTAGTGTAGTATAGGGCTTAGGGTTCAGGGTTACGTAGTTTAGGATTTAAGTTCAAGGTTTGGGGTCGGGTAGGTATATTGCGAAACAATGGCGTTATCTCTATCTAGCGGAAATGTAGGTATAAGGAGCGATAGGATGCTCATTGACTACACCTCGGGCTTTTTCGCTACGTAAACCCTAAACCTTAAGCCTTTAACCGACTAGATGTTTGGGATGCAGAGTTCAGGTGGTGCAAGCTGCCCGCCCACCGATATGGCTAAGAATGCAGGTGGTGGGGTCCCTGCAGGCGTTACGGCTCAAGGTTTGGGTTTAGGGTTCAGGGTTTAGGGTTCATCAAGAAACTTCTCAAATAGGATTTCCCAAGGGGGACAAGAATCGGCTTGCACGGCACTTCTCGGAGGTCGGAACTTGTACGCATAATATTGACGATCTTCCACGCTGTGAGCGCCACTTGAGTAGTGTTTTTTACCTGGTAAGACTATCATCCTCATAAAACAGACTATACCGAAAAGGAGGACGTAATCTTACTCTATATCGGGTACCATAGTAACCCCAAATCAAATACTTCTAACTTTGGTTTTTGATGCTTACAATGACCTCTGCACAGCGCGTACCTCCTCATCGGGAGGCGAGTTTCCAAAAGCCAGGGCCACCTCTGCTGACCAAATCTGGGTTGGGGGTAGGGCCTTGAGCTTAGGATAGCGTTTGCGTTTTCGGATTTAAGGCTTAGAATTTAAGATTTGGGGATTTAGCGTTCGGGGCTGAAGGCTTACATAATGTTCCCGAGCAGTGATACTGGTAAGATGAAGAACAATAATATGCCCGTCATAATAATAAATAGTAGTAGTAGTAGTAGTAGTAGTAGCAGCAGCAGCAGCAGCAGTAGCAGTAGCAACAGCAGCAGCCGCACTAGTACTAAGGTGATGATGAAAGTGGCAGTCAACTTGATGAGATTGATGAGAAAACTTGGTGGTGGCCGTGGTAGGGGAAGGAGGAGGAGAAGGAGAAGCAGCAGCACCAAACCCTAAACCCTAAACCCTAAACAACACCACAAGGTGCTCTTTCTGGAGCATACGGTGCTGAAGATATCCGAGGACTTGAATTTGACAGCTCTGGGGCTTCGTATGTCAGATTGACTTGGCCTCGCATATTCAAGCTCTCTAACCTTAAATCCTGGGTTGCTGTTAAGGAACTTAAATTAAGTTACTATATTGGGGAAAGCCTATTATTTACTATCTATATATATATATATGTCCATTATGGTAACTTAATTTAAGTTCCTTAACAGCAACCCAGCAAATCGACTCAACTTCAGAATTCTAATCACTCGTGGCTCATGGGAATGGAAAGAAATTGGATCCCTGAAGCAAGCCATACATCATGTAACCCCCTTGTAGTGAGCCCCACAACCGATTCCTTCCTTCCCCGCTAGCAACCAGTAGGTTAAGTAGGATGATGAGAGTGGCATTGATATGGGTGCTGTCGATGAGTGGTCCGGCAGCTCGGATTGGATGGAAACTTCTGTGAATGTACTTTCTAGAGACTTTTCGGGGGTGAGGTAGGGCTTCTACATTAGACTTGGTGTTCCTTTGGGCTGTGTAAGGGCTGAGAACGGAAGGTTGAAGCTTAGGGTTTAAGGTTTAGGGTATTCTGTGCGAAGTTTGGTGCTGCCCCCACCCAGTAACAGTCCTCAACGTCCTCAACCATTGAGAATGGGGTTAATGTTAAGAGCTTTATGTGTTCATGGAATTGTCTTTATAGAGCTGTCTCTGCATGGGGGCAGTACCCCAGGCTAAGAAGAGGAGTTGTGTTACCCCAACCCTCCAAGTTAGGACTAGCATGGGGTCCTTATTGTTGGGGTTGGGGTAACCAATATCCAGCATTCCCTCAAGTTATCCCAAAATCCGTTAAAACCATGAGCCCCTAGTAAAGGCCCTTAATCCTGGGCTCCCTATATACCTGCCATATCCCCTATTTAAAGGTATAAGGGCCCTTTTTGTAGGGGCTCATACTTGTAACCTTAAACAAAACAATCCCGCAAATGGCCTGCCGCCAGACCTCTCGGCGCTCCGGTGGCGTTACGCCTCCACGCAGACGGAAGGGTCTGTATGGCGAGTCAAAATGGCAGCTTCCATGAACAAAGGGTCCCCAAGACTCTCATCCTTCACGGCGAACCCTCACCCGAAAAAAGAAAAAAAAGAAGGTAGAACGAGGCTTAACAATAACGGTTTCGGATGCGGGGTTTGGGGATAGGCGTGACGGGTTTAGGCTTTTCAGTCTGTATGTAGGCCCGTCGAGAAAAGGGTGCAACAACATCGAGGCAAAGATCCCTCAACCGGGGGGTAAATTTCTGGACAGGAATAAGTTTTGGAAGTTCCAAGATCTGTAGAGTTCAGGGATCTGGGCCTAGATCGGTTTACGAAGAAGGGTTCGGGGTCGATTCACGGGTTTCGATCGCTTTGAGCTTACGGGGCTTCTCCTGTGACATGGGTCTCATGGGACAATCTCAGAGGTATTCATGGGAAGTATCATGGGGGAGTCTCAGGGCCTAGATACATGGAATACAGTGAGAGGTATGTTTGAGGCACAGTACTGGAGGATCAACTCTCACATAAGTACACACCGCCCTCCCCCCGGCACGCCCCTCCCAAGAAGGACCCCTTTAGAGGGATAAATAAGAAAGGATGGGTATCTACCTCAACATCTGAACCTCAGCGCTATAAACCCTACATCCCAAACCTAAAAACCTCAATCCTAGAAAACCCAAAGGCCAGAACCTTAATATCCATACATATCTTTACATAAACCCCTTCAAAAGGGGCCCCACATCCTTATCCTAAACCCAAAAACCTGAAACCCTGTAGTAGCTGCCATTGTCCGGTATCCCCGCATACTGCCTACATAGTCCCTATATACCCTGGCTTGGTTTTTCAACCCTCAACCCTAAACCCTTAACCCCACACCCTAAACCCTAAACCCTAAACCCCTAGCTCGCAACCTGACTTTTGGTGCAAGCTCTATGCCAAGGGCACCCTTAGAATTGCTGATGAGGTGGTGTAGGGTCTAGGGTCTAGGGTCTGGGGGTTTAGGGTTTAGGGGATTGCTGTTCAAAAGGTTGAAATGAGGTTACATGCCAATACTATTGGGGGGCATCAACTGAAAACGAAAGTGACAGTGAAAAGGAAAGTGGTGGTAGAGCTATAGTCTAAACACGAAAAGATGGTGTTATATAGCGAGGTATTATAGGGGTCACTAAGGGGGATACTAGGGGTTCAGACTGTAGCTCATATGGGGACGATTGTCGGAAGACTCAGGGACAATCTCGCACTTGGCTTGGTTTGCGGCCCCCTATACCGCATACTAAACCCCTACTGAACTCCTCACAAACCTCCTAAACCTCCTAATGCCCCTAAACCCAAAAAAAACTCAGCCCCAAACCCTTTGAATATTGTGTGTTTTGGGGAGGTCCCGAATTGCACAGCATCCCGGTTGCCTGTGAGGCCAAGGTCGACTAAACACCTGCTTTGGGCAAGGATCCAAGGTCTCAGTTGTGGGATTTGGGGTTTTGGGGTTTTGGGTGTGGGGTTTAAGGGATTAAGGGTTCAAGGGTTTAGGGTTTAAAGGTTTAAGGGTTTATGGGTTTAAGGGTTTCGGGGTTCAATGATTTAGGACTTAACGTTTGGGGTATACTGCAGGGTTTAGGGTTTTGGGGCTTGAGGTTTGGAATCTAGGGTTACGGGCTTGATCGAAGGAAATGGAAGATGCACTTGGAACTGGGACTTTTTATGGCTGGTTGAAAGTTAGGGTTTACTGGTTCCTTGTTGGGCAAGTGATAAGAAATAAACTTCATTGTTCGTAAAACCAAAGATCACCCAATTTAGGGGAGTTTAGGGTTGAAGGTCAAGATTGGAAGGGAAATGTGGGCCGGGTTCCTCAGAAACCTACATATTATCTTTTACATATACCCTGGAGGGCGCCTAGAACACACAAAACAATGGCTCGGGGCCCAAGTTAAGGGAGGTTGCTTCCAACCCTAGATACAAATTATCCGGTACCATGGTCTTATGGCCTACTTGAGGCGTCATTGGACACTATTTCCTACTTACGACGTCCCCTTGACCCACCGAGTATAGTCCGAGCACTACAACAATAGAAGTGACCACATTTGAAGCATTTTTTTGGTAGAATTCAGCTCCAAAGACTACTTTCAATTAGGTGGAATTTCGTATGGCGAAAAGGGACCACACATAAAGAATTTGTTTGAGGAACTCATCCTGATAATAGAGATTCAACACATTCCTACTCACTTGTTAGTTAATAGAGGTCCAAGAGCCCCAATGACCCAGAAGTGTTTTGTTTTTAATAGAGATTCAATACATTCCTATGACTCACAGCACTATGCACACACCATGGCTCCCATCATGCCACGTGTTTAGAAATCTTGGGCCACTAGCTTAAAGAAATTGGCTGTCTGCGTTCGGGGATGTGCGCCGAACGGTGTCGCAGATTGTTCCGCCCACGCCTTCAAGGCCCTGGATTGGATGTCCTCTGCGCCCCGTCGAGGGCTTGCAGTGGTCCAACAACAACAATGTGCATTTTGCGTCAGGAAGGGCCTTGTCAGCGCTCTGCGCTCGCCTGACGTCATCTAGCTGCCCCACCCTGCATTAATGGCAGCATGCCAAGAACCTGTTGCCAGCACGGCCAAGAGCAGCCTTCAGGCTTGCCTTGAGGGACGTTGCTTGACCAATTGGCCCAAACCGACCCGCCCATGGCCACACCCCTCCGCGCCCCTTAGACTTCCTTAGACGTACCGTTCGGCAACAACGTTGGGGGACCCATAATTGTCAATGCACCCCAAATGATGTAGCTGCCCACTCTGTATTCATGGCAGCATGTCCAGATAGGGCCAAAGGATCAAGCGCTACCACGCACCCAAAATTGTCAAGAAAAATCAGGTCTGCTGGCGCGTTTGGGACCTCTGGGGTTTCTTGAAGTCTGGGGCCTCTCTGAGGGGTCTCTGCGGGCCTGAGGATCTGCCCGTAGACCGGGGCCTGGACCGCCCACCCCTCCCAAGACGGATAAAGCCAGCAGACGCCTTGTGTCGGATTGACCTTTGCTTTAGGGTTATGATATAGATATATATATATACATACATATGTGTATCTATATATGAAGTCAGGGACAATTTGCTGACTCGGCCTCAGTTTGCTTGGACAGCCTGGAGGCCCGCTCAGTCACCCGCTCCCTTGCTGGGTCTCGCTGGCACTCGACGGTTTGAAGGTTTCCCCATAGTAAGGATAATGGTATCTTGGGGTCTATATTGAGGTCCCCTATTCTGAGAAACTACCAGACAATAACAATGACGGTGATGGCGAGTAGCCAGCAGAATCATATGCAAGACTTTGCGGTAAGCATGTTAGGAACAAAGTGGCACAAGGGCTAACTTGTGCAAGAAAAACATGCAGTTTCATCCTTACCCTGGCAACCCCATGTGGCGGTTTCCCAAAATTAGGGGTACCTTTCTGGGTCCCCATAATAAGGATCATAGTATATTAGGATCTATACTGGGTTCCCCATATTTTGGGAAACTACCGAAACTACCCTACAATCCTTTACAACGCCCCGACTCTCTCTGAAGCCCATAGGCGCCCAAACCCTTGTAATTGGGGGGTCCAACACTTGGGGATCCGTTTCGGGGGTCCGTGTACAATAAGGATTTTGGGGGTCCGTGTTGTCGTCCCCCCATCTATGGAAACCTACCATACGAACATAGGGGATCTCCTTGAAACAATAAACTCAGAAACTCCTTGGACCCTGAACCCCAACCCCAACTCCCAAACAATAACCCACTTTAAACCCTAAACCCTACACCCTTTACCCACTTTAGACCCCTAAACTCTATACCCTAAACCCCTAAACCTTAAACACTAAACTCTAAACCCCTAAACCCACTTTAAACCCTAAACCGAAAGACCCCGGAGAAGGGCCGAGAACCCGGGGCGCCAGAACAGGGCATTCTCGCTCAAGATCTCTTCGCCATGGCCTCACTGCCCATGCAGAGGTGGGTTTAGGATTTAGGGTTGTAAGGTTTGGGATTTAGGGCTTAGGGTCTAGGGTTTAGGGTTTAGGTTTTGGAGTAAGACCCCCTGCAAGAATAAGCGAAGTCTCGAGGGATCTGGATCAAGGATTAGAATTGGAGCTTTCAGTTTAGGGTTTGGTCAGGGAGGGTTCCTTTGTACGCTTAGGGTTGTGTACATTTGGGCTTAGATCCCTAGCCCATGGAACGTGGCCATTCATTAGTGTAGTTGGGGTCCAAGGTCCAAACGTGCAAACCTTAACGGTAAAAACTTAAACTCTTTCATTGGGATCGAAGTTTGGACTTCAAGATCAAAGGTGTGTTCCTCCTTTGGAGCTTCTGGGCTCTTTATCATCTGATCTTCCCCCCTCATACCCACTAATCCCCAATATAATATCAGGAGAAATTGAAGGGAACCCCTATTTTTGGGGGGATGGGGAGATTTCAAACAAGGGGAGGGGATTCCTGACTGCCTGGCATCTTGGCCAGCCATTGCAATGCAGAATTGGGTGAAGGGCAAGTGGGTCCAATTGGCCCTATCTGCTTGTTAGGTGACCTATGGAGGGCCCTGTGAGAATGCACGTCAAAACAAATGCAGCCAGCACTGGGGCAAGAGCCTCAATGAATGAACAAGGTTCGGTGTAGAGTCTACTATAATTGCATGAGGATCATAAAGCAAACCTTTCTTTAAATACGGTACCACTACATAACCTGCGGGAATATGTATCACATGGGTGGGGGGTTCCTTACTAGGGAAGAGGATGAATTCACGAGTCAAGAAATCGCCCGCTTAAAGGCTTAAAGATATCCGTAGGGATCTTCAGATACGTGTGGGTATCTATGGGCATGTAGAGGATTCAGGGCTGATATTAGGTGCACACGGGTTTACTGAAGAACTCAATGTATGAACGTCACAGAATTGGAGCAACGAGATGGGATAGCGTAAGGTTCGTTGGCTGTCTAAGTAATAGTTTTCATTCTCTTTCACCTTCTCCCTATATAACCCCAACATCTACCCAAAAATCCCTATATAACCCATTATAGTAGTTTCCGTTTCCATCATCCCTATAGAACCCCAGGTGTTTTCCAAAACAGGGGTCCGCATCCTTGCCTCAAAAATACCAGCATCCTCAGTATGAGCCTCTAAAGGCATTAAAGGGGATATAGGAACTTTTATACGGGATCATATGGGGCCATGTAGGGTTTAGGGTTTAGGGTCTAAACTCCGTGAGGGGGTCATCTAGGGGAATTTATGGGGGTGATTAAGGGGGATAGTAGGAGTTTATATTACAGCCTATATGAGGACTCCCAGCAAAAACGCCCAGAGTTACTAAATTAATCGTCCCCTTCGGGTACTTTACCGTTTGCGGGACCGTGTTATACCAAGGGCCAAAAAAAGGCAAAGTTTTGACACCGTCCTAAACCCTAAACCCCTTAACCCTAAACCCTAAACCCCTAAATCCTAAACCCTAAACCCCTAAACCCTTAACTGCGGACCAGTTCTGCATCTGCAGGCTTACATTCAAGGGGCTTTAGGAGGGACTCTGACTGGGGACCTTCGTAAGCAGTGTGGACTTTGGGTGTAGGCTATGGAGGATAATATAGGGACTACTTTAATATGAAGGGGATATATGAGAATTAGATGAAAGTTGGATTAGGTACTAAGATGAGGGGTACCTTCAAAGAGCCTTTCATGCGCAACCACAGTTTCCTCAATAGCATACACAGCTTAGGGTTCAGGCTCGTCCCTCCATAACATCATAAAGTACAGACATGGTGATTTTTCAAAAAGCATAAACCCTAAACTGTATGATTGTTCGAAAGGACAACTTGGGCATCTGCCAGAAGCGCGATCAAAGGCTGCCTGCACGGATGCCGCCTCGATAACGGGGCATCAAAGGTTTCGGGCTTATGGCCTAGAGTTTGGGTTTTAGGGTTGAGGGCTGAGGGTTTGGGTTTTGTGTATTCGGGTTTAAGATTTAGGGCTGACGGTTTAGGAAAACCACAAGTCCAGCGGATATGAGGTGCCCAGGGTCAAGCAAGCTTCTTGAAATCAACAGTAAATCCGTAACGGAAGCCTGCCCTTTCAATAGGAAGCGACGTGAAAAATCAACTGATGAGAGCTTCTAGTGCAAAGGAAGGACAACCCAAAAACCCTTGCACCCAAGCCCCAGCAGATCCCGTCCGAGTCCACACGCCAACACTTTTCAAACATGCGAACTCAAATACACCAGTCCGTGTGTATGCCTTCCAATTTCCTAAACCTCAACATATGAACTATAGTCTAAACTCCTAGTATACGCCTTAATAACCCTTATAATAGTTCCCTACATAATCCCCCATATAACCTCCCTTTACGGAGTTTAGACTAGGGAAAGGCTTCTTCACGAAAGTCTGCGCCTCGTCACCCGTTAGAGCCTCGCGTGCCTGGCGTGTCATCTTCACCTTTGGGAGTTTAGGGTTTAGGGTTTACGGTTTAGGGTTTAGGGTTTTAGGGTTTTAGGGTTTAGGGTTTAGGTTGGGTACTGCCCCCCCCCAATAACAGTCTATATTAGGGCTCCTATTAAGGGTTATATATAACCATGTTATAAATATTATCCAACTGTTACTGAAGTTTCATAAGGTTTGGAGTTAGGGAAGATATCTGGCTCTGGGTTAGGGCCCAGGGTTTAGGGCGTAGGGCTCAGAGCTTAGTGTTAAACTTAAGGCTCAGGGTTCAGGGCTTAGGGTCTGGGGTTGGGGGCCTAGGTCTTGTGCTTTAGGGTTTAGAGCTCATGTAGGCTGGAGGGCTAGAGCTGAGGGTTGTGGACTCAGTGCTTATGGCTTTGGGGTTAAGTTTTCAGCACACTGTCGACCAGTGGATAAAAACTACCCCCTTTGAAACCCTAAAATCACTAAAACCCAATCCCAAACCCTAAACCCTCGGCCCCGATCCCTGCATATACCTATACCCGAGCTCTAAACCCCAATCCTTGATTCCTCGGATTGGTCTAAGGTCTGGGTCTGGGGTACAGGCCTTAGGATTTGGGAGTAGGGTGTAAGGTTTGGGGGGTTCCCAAACCTCGAGACCTGACAATCTCACCTTGTCATGTGGGAAACGTAATGCTCCCTCACTGTGGAATCACGAAAGCCCTCTCTCCTCTCTCCTCTCTCCTCTCTCCTCTCTCCTCTCTTCTCTTCTCTTCTCTTCTCTTCTCTCCTCTCTCCTCTCTTCTCTCCTCTCATCTCTCTTTTCTTCTCTCCCCTCTCCTTTTCTCTCTCCAGCGGCGAGTCCAAAAGTGACGACAGTTNNGAGACGCGAAGACGCAAGACGAGTCCAAAAGTGACGACAGTTCTGCGTTTCGCGACCACGACCCCCCCCGGATCCCTGTGACTGTTGACACTTTTGAGACACGGAGACGCGAGACGAGTCCAAAAGTGACGACAGTTCTGCGTTCTGCGTTTCGCGATCACAACCCCCCCGATCCCTGTGACTGCTGACACTTTTGAGACGCAGACACCCGAGACGAGTCCAAAAGTGACGACAGTTCTGGGTTTCGCCACCACGACCCCCCCGATCCCTGTGACCGTTGACACGTTTGAGACACGGAGACGCGAGACGAGTC
>CAJNIZ010024459.1:42314-59560 GCA_905231905.1 Symbiodinium pilosum
AACTTCAAAACGGGAACCCTTCTGCTACATTCGGGAAAAAATGAACCGGGATCCCTACGCAACTACCTGATCCCTGAACCCTAAACCCTACATCCCACTCACTAAACCCTGAACCCTGAACCACAGCTCCTGAACTTAAAGCGGGAGGCCTGACAAGTCCAGACGCCGAAGATCCACCGCTGGAGCTGTTCGTGACGCTGCGCCTGCCTGCAGAGGTGGGTCAATTGGTTTAGGGTTTAGGAGTTAGGATTTAGGGTTTAGGATTTAGGGTTTAGGGTTTAGGATTTAGGGTTTAGGGTTAAGGGTTTAGGGCCCGGGGTTTATTGTTTAGGGAACTTGGGCTTACAGTATAGGCTTCATGGTTTAAGGATTTGGGCGCATGTAGTAGTTTAGGGCTCGGGGAGTTTGGGTTTGCCCTAAACCCTAGACCCGATTTGGGTAGTGATTTTTTTGGTGGTTGAACCTAGTAAGATAATATTCCTTTTATAGAATACTATACCCAAAAGGAGGATCTAATCTTACTTTATATTGGGTATCATAGTATCCCCAAATAACAGACTACTCATTTTGGGCTTGGAGTGCAGCGTTCCAGGGTTCAAGTGTTGACGTTTTGGGCTTTTTACAATTCAACATAACTTCAGGGGCCCTACTTGAGGGGTCAGGGGGACTTCACAAGTAGGTTACTAGCAGGGATGATTGGGGTTATTGTATGGGTTATAGGGGGGATTGAGCGTTTGCTGTTTTGCTGTCAAGAGACTTAAATTAAGTTGCCTCAGTATGGGTATGTAGGGTTTAGGGTTTAGACTTTAAGTTACCATAACAAGTTTATACAACAAATTATAGGCTTTGTTGTTATAGTAACTGGATCTGACTTCCTTTGCATTAAATCTAGTTCAGGGTTCTGAGATGGTAGCACAAGCTTATTAAAAGCCGATGGCCAAGGATGTTGAGACTTCGGGCTTCGTGTCTTCTGGAAGTCCTGCTCGAGGAGCTTAAGCCTAAACCCTAGTCCGAGTTTTAACAAACCCAACTTCGCTTGCCCAAACGAACATGGAACCTGAAAAGGGCCCCTTTGTAGACGACTGTCCTTTTCCAGGAGGTCCAACGTGGGCTTCCCTATCCGTGCAGCTGGCGCTCTGCCCCTGGCACTAGAAGACGGGATAGTCGCCCTCCTTGCTGCAGGCATGTTGTTACAACCTCGCTACCACGCTGCCATGCTTGTAGGCGCAAGCCTGTAGGAGAAATGAAGGATTTTAAACTGCTTCCTCGTCAACCTCAACATTGCTTGGGGCGACCCCAGCTCAAAGAGCCCAGAGATAAGGCCTCAAGGTTAGATTCCATATAGAACACCGCAGAAAATCCATGCAAGCAATTATTGGGGTGGCGCAGAAACATCCCTATACCAGAAACCCATTCAACCAAGAAACTTTGACCACAAAACCCCAATCCCTAAACCCTATTCAGCCCCTTCGCGAAACAGAACTCTCACCACTGAATCCTAAGCAACTTTTTTTGTAATGGTGAAATAAAGTTTGGATCCCTATAGTAGTCCCTCCATGGCCCGATCACAATCCCTGTGTTCCATTCCCTCATTCCCCATCAGCCACTAGACTAGTAACCATTGCAGAAGCCTGCACCAAAAAAGAAGTGTAGCCCGGAAACACCTAAACCTTAAAACCCCTAAACCCCTTCATACCCCTAGGCATCCCCATATCACCCTAAACCCTAAACGCAAGAAGCATCCAGCCTGGTCTTTACCTCCAAGTTCAGCATCCTGCACAGAGTCATGGCTTTTTTTTAGGCCTGCCATGCGCTCCCGATAGTCTTGCTGTACAGTTGGAAAAGAGCTGGTTGGCGCGTTGGCGCAGTCATCAGGCTACTGCCGTATTCAGGGTCTTTTTGTGTTAGTCTTGCTAATCCTTTGATGTCCCTGGAGAATTCTTGTGGGGCTTGATCCAAGTATTGGTTGTGATATATCAAGGCTTGCTTTGAAACCAACTCAAACCAGTACTTGGCTGGATGACCCCTGGACTTAGACTTCGAGAAACGTATCCTATCTTTATAACCCGGGGAAAAGACTACATGGTGTAAGGGCTGAGATGGAGTAGTCTGAAATAGTGCCCTTCCAATGTACGGAAGTGCTGCTTATCCAACGGACAGGTGTCCAAGGCGTACAGTAGAGCAGGGAGTATGGATGAATGGAAAATGCGGGATTTCACCCGCCAAGGTAACTTACTGCACCATACATGATGTAACTTGGAGAAGCTGGCGTTGGCGAGGTCTATTCTGTGTTTGAGGGCAATTTTTGGCGGAGTAGTCCAGGAGATTAGGGTTCCCAAATACTTAGATTCCAAGGTAGTGGGGACTGGGTCTCCATTGGCGAAATGGATGGTGGGATCTGTTCGGGCTCTGACAAGAAGCTCGGTTTTCTCCTTATTGAGGGTTAGATTATATAGGGAAGCTTCTACCTCTACTGCTCGGAGAAATTCTTGTAGTTGCGGGAGTGTGAGTGCCATTAGGGCTGTGTCGTCCGCATATTCGAGATCGTAGACTGGCTTACCTATTGACCAATTATTGCATGGGACGCCGTGTGCCATCAAACGCGTATCAACGTCGTGAAAGAGTACTGACATGACTATAATGAAGAGATACGGGCTAAGGGGGCAGCCCTGCCTGATACCTGTGTGTGCCTGACCCCAAGAGTAGTCTGCGGAGTAGCCCTGGGTACAGAATTTGGGATCTGTGTAAATATCTTGGATGATGTCTAAGTAGTGCTGATGAATACCGAAGCGTTTGAGGGCAATGAGTAAGGATCTATGATCGATCTTATCAAAGGCTTGCTTCCAATCCAAAAACAAAAAGTGGGCCGGGTGGCCCGTCTTGGCGGAGTAGTCTTGGTATCTGCGAATGATGAATATGGGTTCCTTTGTGCTACGGTGTGCCCTGAACCCGTATTGTGTATCCCGAATCTGTAATAGCGCAGCGTAGATCTTGTACATTGTATTTAGTAACGCAATAGGCCGATGGGAGGCAGGGTCTGAATCGCTGCCCTTATTTTTGTGTATGCAAACAATAAGGGCCTCTTTCCATGAGTCTGGGATAGTCTTAGATTTAAAACATTCATTCATGAGGTCAAGTAGGAGAGCCTCCCCGACGTCGTCTAACAACATGAGTATATCACTGCGGATATCATCGAGCCCCGGGGCCTTGTTACGTTTTAGCTTACCCAAAACGTCCGACAATTCTTCAGCTGTAAAGGCAGGCGGAGTAGTCTCTGGAGGTGGGTTAATCTGAGGGGAATCGGCGAGCAAGGTGACTTCTTCTTCCGTAACTTGGGAAGGGCCCCATTGAACGTTGTGTAAGTGCCGCATGAACGCCTCGTGCGTTTTGGACCATGGAACGGGTTTTGAATTTTCTTTTAGCCGTGTCTTGCGTGCACGGAATCCTCGCTTGAGCTGCCTGGCATGTCTCCATATTGCGGTGTGTGAGGTGTTTGGGTTGGCTTCTAACTTCGCCCGAGTCCAATCTCTCTTCAGCTTCCTAGCCGTGTTTTTGAGGGCCCTATATTCTGCGTGATGATTGGGGTCGTTCCTAATACGTTTGTGTTTTATGCGTTCGATATCCTCTGCGAGCTGCGGAGTGATCCAGGGCTGACGGGGGTGAGCTTTGAGTTTGCTTAGGGTATTACACTCCGCCGTGCGCAACGCTTGGACGAACTTTACGTACTTCTGATTATGGGTGCCCGGGGATGCCTGTAATAAGGGTGGGAGAATCGTATGCGGAGTAGCCATTTGGTCGAGCGCGTGCCTACCACCCGTCCATTCCCCCGTGTCCCGACCGTATCCTGCCAGGTCGTCTGCCCGTTCATTAAACCGGATCCCCGTGTGTCCTTTAACCCATTGCCATTCCACTTTCATTTTGGTCGCCAGTGCAGCGCAGACGGCCCGTGCGGAGTGGACTAACGCTTTGTTGCGTTTCGGACGCGAATCTCCTTTGGCCATGCTGGCTGCCCATTTGCTATCGTAATAAAAGACTACTTCCAACGGGGGTTGGGAGAGGCTGAGCAAATAGAGGGCAGCTTCCATTAGTGCGGATAATTCCCCCGTATTGTTACTGCCGACACTGGCGCCCAGAAAGAATTGGGAAGCCGCGCTGGTGGTGACTGGGCCGCTCGCCTCCGAAATGATTTCTCCCTGTTCCACCACAACATATCCCCAGCCTGCAGGTGTTGATGCCGAGCATTTGCCTTTAGATCCTGCCCCATCCGTCCATATCTGCCAAGCGTTTTCCGCGGAGCGGTTAACAGGCGGAGTGGTCGTAGCGGCCCCGTAGGCCGCTTTAAAGGCTTGGTTGAAATCCCTGCGAGTAGAGCCTCCTACTGCAGAGTAGTCAAATCTGGGCTTGGGAGCCTTCTTTGGGGGGGGGCTTTTAAGTTTTACTTTGATGGAGGTCTCCAACAGGTAATGATCGCTGGGAAAACCCGCCGTCGTATTAGAAGATACTTTTAGAATCGATGGCAACCATTTGGAACGGGTGATGAGTCTGTCCAAGGATTGAAATCTCCAGGGGTCAACCGTAGGGGGTAGTGGCGGATCAGCTGGCCAGTCTGAGGTAAGGAAGTTACGGACTTTAGCAGCCGTCTGAATGTTAAGCTCATCGGATTGGGGTAATGAATGGAACTGATCCCATAATTGTGTCCATCCTAGAGGGTCTAAGACAAAGGATGACCAGGTTTTGGGAGGCGGGCTTTAATCCCGGTAGGTAATGTGGTTGAACAGGTTGGGTTGCTTGAAGGTGAGAGCGTCAACACAGTCGTTTTGGTCCAGGAGGGAAGTGCACAATTGTCTGTTGGAGCCATCTTCGTTCCGGATGTGGAGCTTACCTAAGCCATACACATGTGGGCCAATAATATGCTCTTCCCCTTTTCTGCGGCCCTGAGGCCTGACATTGAAATCCCCTAAAACATACACGGGCTCTGGCAAGGGGATCTTTTTCAAAACATGATCCAGGGTTTGCCAGAAGGGCCTCTTTACTTGCTCAGCATCATGTTTATTATGGGGGGCATACACAGAGTCATGGCTTCGGATTGAGGGTTCAGGGTGGTTTTGAAGGGGTTTGGGGCGTGGTTAGGGGGGGTGGGGACTTAGGGATCTGGGGGCTTAGGGACCCTAAAACCCTAAACCCTTAACTTGTTTTCTTGGACTTGAGGCTTCGGGTTGCTGGGTTACTGGACCGACCTATGGGTTTAGGGTTAGGGTTTAGGGTTTAGGGTGTAGGGTGTAGGGTTTAGGGTTTAGGGTTTAGGGTTTAGGGTGTAGGGTGTAGGGTTTAGGGTTTAGGGTTTTAGACGCTCATGCATCGGGGATAAAACGCGGCTGCCCAGCGCTGGAACCCATGGCCATGGGGGACCCAACTGCACAAATGATCCTCACAGGATTGGCGCAAGGAGACACCTTCTGGGACAGAATAGCAATCACTCCACCCCTGTCGGTGTAAGTAGAAGTAGTCAACAACAACTACAACCTGAATGGCCCGGCAAGCAAGTGAACTCCGGGAAGGAAGAGTATTCCGTTGAGTGAGGCGCCTATCAGTGACTATCCATGACCTGCCACATGAAGCTCGGGCCTCTCCGCTTGGGGGGAAACGTAGGCTCTCCCAATTTTCCAATGATTCCGAACCTTGGCAGCCTGGGGCTGCAAGTTCTCTGGCAATTCCCGAGCTGTGCTTATGCCGAAGTTAGCACTGAAGACAGACCACACGAAGTGCCCAACCCGCACAGGGTCTCCCAAAGTCCGAAGTTGGCGTGCGACGAATGAGACAAGACCAGGGCAGAATGCACGGGTGGCAGAGGCGTCATGGTCCAAATGCTGGACACATAGGATGGTCCCGCTGCCCGCGCAGCCCGACAAAAAAAAGAGAGAAAAGTCATCATGCACACACTGATCCGATGTAGGGAGTAAGAACATACACCCTATCATATTATAGGAGTTTCCCTGTACTTTTCCACTATCCCGATATAACCCCAATATATACCCATATATAGGGCCACGAATTTGGAAGGAACATCATCCCCCGCACCCTAGCTAGTTCGATTTCAGTCCTCAGCAGCATCTTCAGGGCACGATTCCGACCGCGCCCTGTCGGGCTGTCCTTCGCGCTCTTGAGGAGGAAACTACTATTAATAGGGTTAACTACTATTAATAGGGTTAACTTATTGGGAAACTACTATGAATAGGGTTAATATTGGGAAACTACTATTAACAGGGTTAATATTGGGAACTACCATTAATAGGGTTAATATTGGGAACTACTATTAATAGGGTTAATTTTAGGATAATGGAGAATCAAATGGAAACTAACGTGAAAAATGAGATGGAAACTGGGGTTATATGGGGGATGAGAAATTGGTCATTTCGGGATTACGGTGCCGGATTAGATTAGAAGTCGAGGGCTTAGGCTGCAGGGCTCTGAAAGAAACATGAGCTAGGGCTTAGAATTTCGCATTTTGGAGTTTCCCAATCTAGTGTCTAGGATCCATTGTCTTGCAGGAACATGGCTATCTTCCTGGCAGCAATACCGTGGACAGCTACAGGGTGGCGTGTCCTGCTAAGCCCCTCCAGGCCATTCAAGGCTTCACAATTTGTGAGCGTTCAGGCCCTAGACAAGATCGAATTCTGCTGATGTACGCAGAAGCTGCATGCACAGGCTACCGTGGACATTCCAGTACGTCCAAGATGCCTCCACTTGAAGATCAAAAATTGCATATTCACATGACTCAGCATGGCCAGTCCTGCAGATTGGACAAAACAAGGGCCGCTCACACGGTCCAATGTGCAGAAGCCCTGCTTGTGCCTGGAATTTGTTTCGAATTAAAGCGGTCCGCCGCCTTAGCTAAGCCTTGAACTCGGGACTGTGAGCGGCCAGCGTGGGTGGAGCTCCTCCCGTTGTTTCGGTGGCATCCTTGGAGCGCAAGTGTTTCCGGAGATTGTAGAAGCCAGCGACCAGATTGACCACTAAGAGGACGGCTTGAAGTCCAATCGTCACCTAGGTTCCCCAGTAACCCCTATTCAGCTTCAATAAGGATACCCCCAAATAAAAAGGGAAAGGGGTACTATTGGGGTACCTAGTCACGTAGATCATGATATTTATTGCTGATTCAGCCTGGGCCATGGCCGCGTCGTTACGGGCTTGCGCCTCCGTGGTAAAGGTCAGCGGGGTCTCCAGGACCCGCGCCTTCATGGTCCCCGGCTCCACTCCTGGAGCCTCGATGATGGAAACTACTAACTATAGTATATTGGGGTTATATGGGGATAATGGAAAAGAAAATGGAAACCACTAACTATATTATATTTTGGGGCTATAACTCCTGGAGCCTTGATGATGTTGCACAGGGTTCCGTTGGGAAGGCCAAGGGAAGCATCACAGGGTACTTGACTCGCGACCTCGGGCTGCAAAAGGCTTCAAGTCTTTTTCTACGCCAGGGTTTAGGGTTTAGGGTTTAGGGTTTGTGGCAAACATGTCGCACCTGGATGCCCATCGCTGTTGCGTTTAGCTGGGCATGGACCTCCGCCTCTTCGCCGCAGAGTCTCCTGGCTGTGGTTTCTAACCCCAATATTCTATAGTAGTTACCGTTTTCTTTTCCATTATCCCCATATAACCCCAATACAGCCCCAATATACTATAGTTAGTAGTTTCCATTGTCTTTTCCATTATCCCACTATACCCCAATATCGCCCCAATGATGACAAGACTGGCATGTTAAACTTTGCCGGGCGCACGCGGTGTAGGAGCAGATCGCAGGCTCCAGCTGTTCCGGAACCAGCACAGCTCCAGAAGAGTCTTTCTTGGGCACCATGCAGTTACCTGGATGCAGAACTGTAGAGTTTCAGCAGCCAACATCATCCGGGCTTTTGGGACAAGGGGGGTTTCTGTTTCGGCCTCCATAGTAGCCACAGAACTGCTCCGAAGGCGTGTCGACGCAAGTCTCGAGTAGAAAGACTGAAGCACATGTCCGGATGGTCTGAGATGAGCGGCCATAGGTGATCGAGTAGCCCCGGGCTGTGGCATCGGGAGCCATACCTGCCAGGAGGTCTGGTAAGGCAAATGCCGTTTCCACTTGGCTCACCATCTCACCTCTGCCCTGGATAGGGTACACCACATCCCTGGCCAAGCGGACCTTGGCCATTTCCTTGTATGGCCGGCCGACGCCGCCAATTGCCAAGTCCGTAACGTTGGGAAAGAGCTCCACGGCCAAGAACCCATCAGCCAGGATGGTGATCTTTGACTGAGTTGGGTTAGTGCACCACTGACTGACGGTCTGGTTCATGTAGAGGCCATATGGCTCGGACCCCACCGGCAGGCCCATCCCCTCCGCATAAGGGGAAGGCATGCTGACGTCTGACAGCCTGATGCCATCGGGCGGCAATTCCTCACACTGCAAAGGTGAGTAGAAGGGAGTCCAACGCATTTTCTCAGCTATTCCCCAGATCAGAACGGCCAGGTTGATCGGAGCCATGCCGAGAGCGACTATGGCCTGCACTTTTGGAGAACAGCATCCCTTCTTGCAGCAGCCCATAGCTCTGGGAACAGGAGAAGCTAGGAGCGGCAGCGGCTGGAGAGAAAATGGCTGGGCCCAGCAGGAGACTGTAAAGGGTCAGATGAGAAAGAATAATGAAAATGAAATTCAAACTCGGATGATGGCGGTTTGTGGGGTTCAGGGACTGACTGGAATCCTCAGCGTCGCAGAGGGTTTAGTTACACCCGACACCTTCACCCTAAGCTGCACACGCTGCTGCCAAGGTCAACTCCTGCGAGGCACCGCGGCCCAACTCTTTCGCAATGCTGGGACTCCTGAGGCGCGTGGGGTTTAGGGTTTAGAGGTTTTTGAAAGGGAGTTGTCAGGGGTACCTTTACACGAGTTTATAAGGGTCATGTGAGGATTATGTAAGGATATATAGGATTTAGTCCTGGGGTGGGCTTAGGGTTTGGGGCTTAGGGTTTTTGAAAAGTGGTTTTCACAAAATTGGGGGGGGTGTCCCTTCAAAGAGGTTATAGGGTATATATGGGAATATAGAGTTTAGGGAATACGGCTTAGGCTTTCCCAAAAGCAAGGGTACCTTTCCAGGGTCCCTACAATTAGGATTAATGTATGTTGGATCTAAACTGGGGTCCCCCGACAAAGGGAAACTACCAAACGACGAGGGCTACGGACTTCTAAGGTTTGTTTTTAGGGTTTAGGGTTTAGGGCTTGGGCTTGAGGGAGTTTGCCTACGTCAGGGGGCTCTACAGGGATTATAGGCAACATGGATGTTGACAGGCAGTACGGCCCCTTCTGCTTAGTAGACCCCAAACTGGGCCATACGCGCAATGTGCGCCATAGTCTAAACTCCTAATATCCCGCTTAATAACCCGTATAGAAGTCCCTTATTTAATCCTCTGGACCACATTTCTTGAAGGAGTTTAGACTATGGCTCATGTAGGGTTTAGGGATTCGAGATTCTGGGCTCAAGCCTAAAGCCTAAACCCTTCAACCTTGAGCCCTACACCTGAAACCTCCATTCAACTTGAACAGACCTACACTTTGGGGAACATTCTGGTTGAAACTTCGGGGTTTCGGGTGCAGGCTTGAATCAGATTTGGAAATGGTTTCTTTTTGTCAGCTAGGCTGGCCTGCTCGGGGGATAGGCTCATAATGTGATTAGAGGGCTGTTGAAGTCGAATCAACTGACGTTCCCAAACGAAGGGGACCCACATACAGGGACCAGTCAGGGCATCCCAGGTAGCCTACTAAGGCGCCCTACCTACACCTGCCTTGAGCTCTACCTCAAACCCTAGACTCCCGGAAACTAACATGGAAACCCAAAAAAGGCCCTATAAAGACTACAGTCCTCTTAAAAGGGGACTATCTGGGTTTCCATGTTAGTTTGGGGGAGTGTAGACCCTAGACACAGGAAAGCTGTGGACCTGCATCTATCTCCATCCGCCTCAGTCAGAGGGCCCCCGACCGACCATGGCATAGCTCTTACGCATGGTCTTGGGTTTAGGGTTTAGGGTCTAGGGTTTAGGGTTTAGGGTTTAGGGTTTAGGGTCTAGGGTCTAGGATTTAGGGTTTAGGGTTTAGGGTCTAGGGTGAAGGTTTTAGGATTCATAGGAATCCCAACACCAAAAAGCAGCCATTATGGTCAGAAGTCACTCATCCAGGAGCCCTGGAGCCTGAGGGCCTGGCTATCCAACCCCAGAAAACCCCGAAACCATAGAACCGCAGCCCCTGTAGCCCACTCCTGCATTCCATACACCCTCAAAGGGTAAGGGTTTAGCCATAGTAAGAAAAGCTTAAAGTTTAGGGTTGAGCAAAGTTAAGAAAAAACCTTTATGAGTCTATTGGAATAAATACGGTCATATCACGAATATCTCGTAACATCCCTAATGATGTAACTCTAAACCCGAAACCCTAAACCCTACACCCTAAACCCTAAACCCCGTAAACCGAAACAGGTTCCAGGACCCCGAACGCTGGCATCTCGATGGAGCTCCGCCGACGTTCGAGCATAGGGTTGGGCTTGGTCTTGATAGAAGTGACTACCTGGCTCAGGGTTTAGGGATAATGGAGAATCAAAGGGAAAAGAAAATGGAAAATGAAATGGAAACTGGGATTATATAGGGGTTCTTTGAGTAGTATTTGGTGAGGATTTAGGGTTTAGGGTTTAGGGCTTAGGGTTTAGGGCTTAGGGTTTAGGGTTTATGGCTTAGGGTTTAGGGCTGGCTCAGGGTTTAGGGTCTTTGTGGGTTTAGTATTAAGTCTTGATGGAGATGGCTACCTGGCTCTATGGTATGAAGGGCAGAGGTGTTAGGGCGAAGTGTTTACAAGTCCCGTCCCCCCAATGCTAAATACCACTAGCCCTGTAGTCTTAAGTCTTAAGCTTTCCCTATACTATATTATATGCCAGAAAGGGAACATCTTAAATTGAGGCGACGGGGCTGGGTTTAGGGTTTACTGGATCAATGTTAGGGATCCTTTATACTTTTTGGGGTATGGGGTTCCTTATATTTCTGTAAAAAGGATGTTTTTTTCTTCCTGGGGTAATATGGGCTAAGTTGTGCGGGTTTAGGTTTTCTAGGATTTAGGGTGAAGGGTTTCAGGGCCCTAAGCCCCAAACTCACAAGGACTAGGGTGTGGCCTCTTCAACATGAAGCGTGGCTTAGGGTTTGTAGGGCCTAGGATTCAGTATTTAGGGTTGGGGCTTTCTGTTGGGCTAAAACTTTCGGATTTGTCCGCAGGACTCTGTGAGGAGGTTCCTTTTGCGGGCGTGGGTGCTTCGGGCTGTTTAGGGTTTACTGGCCTGGAATGTCAGCTTGAAGGCCTGGATGCGTATTGCATGGGGGTAGGGTTTGGGTTTAGGGTTTAAGGTTTGGGTGGAGGTAGCTAAATTGAAAGAAACCCCGGACTCACACGGTTAAGGGTTTGGGTTTTCGCGTTCATCCAAAACGAAATACGCCAACGAACTTCTCACCGCCGCCACCTCTACCGTTACTCGAGCCCGCGGATGTGGCCTCTTTGCTGCAAGTGTCTGGACTGTACAATCTGAAACCTCAACTCTTCGAGCAAAACAACACCAACCCCTCCCTCTACCCCTCAACCAGGGGTTTAGGGTTTAGGGTTTAGGGGTTTAGGGGTTTAGGGGTTTAGGGGTTTAGGGTTTAGAGTTTAGCGTTTAGGGTGGCGACTGAAGCAGCCAGCACAGAGCCTTGGTGTATACTATGCCAAAATCATACAACAGCTATACTGGAACCATTTGGTAACTATTCCGCCTTCTACATGATTCGAATCATCTCTTGGAGGGACAGGACACCTCTAGCTGTAGAGGACAGAATTGCCGGAAACTTTTCTGAGTCACCTCAGTGTGTAGTTGGCCTGTACCTCTGGTTAGATCTAAGCTGAGATTATCCCACACCTCCCATCTTCCATTGAAGCCCAAACCCTAAACCCTTAACACTTGACCTTTGGGCCTAAAACAGAGAGCTGCATCCTCAACTCTACTATGATTAATAAGGATTTTTTAGTGGTAAATGGTTGAAATGAGGTATAATCTCAAGTCCTAGTGTCCCTCTTAATAACCCCTATAATACTCCTCATAGAACCCCCCATATAACCTCCCTGAAGGAGTTTAGATAGAAGCTCACATAGAACATAAAGTGCACGAGAAGGGGACAACAAGTGTGACAACCCACCCTCTATAGTCGCCCTTAAGTAGATACAATATGCGCTATACGGGAATCTGGTTATTATGCACCCAAAGCCATATTCTATCCCTAAACCCGAACCCCCTAAACCTTAAACCCTAAACCCCACAATATACCCAAACCCCACATTCTATCTACTTAAGGGGGACTATAGCTTCAAAAGGATCCTGTCCCCGAGCAATGACGCCAGCAGGGCCGAGGACATAGACGGCATGCTTTGCCTCGTAGGTTTAGGGTTTGCGGTTTAGGGTTTCGGGGTAATGCTTTCGATTCTCTATTCCAAGTGCCAACAATAGATTGGCTGCATCAGCCTGGAACGACACTGACTCTCGTTGGTTCGCGATGGATTCCACACAGTTTAGGGTTTAGGGGCTTAGGGTTTGGGCTTGGGGTACACAAAACCGGAGCCCCTTTTGCCCCCATTTATGGAAACCCCCATCTGCATGATTGCGCTACGGGGGTGTTCAGGTTTTCGGCGAGGGTTTGCGGCTCCAGGTTTAGGGTTCAGTGCTGGGAAGGCTCTAAGGTTCAGGGTTTGAGTCAAAAAATTGCAGGACCCAAAACATACTTGAAGACCACATTTGCCGGGGCTTCTAGCATGCAGCGACATGTATGATCCACTTCATCACCAACTTGGAACTTTCTCAAAACTACCCCTTTTGCATCCTTGATAGGGAAACCCTCCATCCCTTTGCAGTCCCAATTTTGTCTAGGGCCCGTATCAGGGACCCATTTTGAAAAACCGCCACGTTCCCTCCTCTGGAAGCGGGGTGGGCCCAGGCGGGCCACGAGACGTGCGACGAGGGCTAGGTAGGTTACGGTTTAGGGTTTAGGGAAGTATACTACGAGACTTTATGATGGTTTGGGGCATGCCCTTTTAGGGTTTAAGGCCTGGGGCTAGGTAGGTATATTGCAAAACACGAGCGCAATCCGTAATAGTAGTTGAAAGAAAGTATAGGATAATATTCTGGGTTGCATTTAAGAGACTTGAATGAAGTTACTATAATAAGGAAACCCTATTATTTACCTTATACCCGTATCATGGTACCTTAATTGAAGCCATTAACAGCACCCCAGTATCTGGTCATAGCTTTGGTTTTCCCTGACCAGGAATCGATTTTTCTGGATTGTTCAACCAAGTAAGTGCAAATCCAGAAGGAGACTGCGCCATTAATCTACGCAGGGAGAGTATACGAATCATATGGGAGTTTCCCTAAATTACTGTTCCCAAAATGGGGGAAATGTATATAGGGCCCCGTATTATAATGGGAACCCAAATATAGGACCCCGTATTATAGGGAATTTAGACCCATCCCCATATACCCAAAAACCTAATGTGGTAGTATAGGTGGCCTAACATCGTAAGATCAAGGGGCTGCGCAGGGTCTGCAAGCCTCCCTTGCAGTCCTTGAGGGCTAGGTAGTTGAAGTTGCAAAGGGAGGCGGATCCTCATATCAGATCATTGCACGAGGACTGTCAGATTTCGGATGAGGCCGAAATCTGATTCTTAGGACATCAATAACAAAAACATCAACTTTGTTTTCCTCATTGGGTTTCAGTGCAACACAGATTTGTGAAAGTCTCCCACAATGACCCCGAGGACCTAAACCCTAAACCTTCCACAAACCCTTTCAACCCTAAGCCTGAAAGCCTAAACTCTGAATCCTGAACCCAAAACCCAAAACCTTAAACCCAATGACCCCCAGAACCTAAACCCAATTTGTGCTCAGCTGCATCGTTCTCCGCAGCTGTGCCATGCGCTCGCCTTAGGAGGGGTTCTCGAGATGGGGTTCTCTTTTCGGGAATAGGAAAATGGTTTATGGTTGAGGTCCAAGATTAGGATTTAGGATTTAGGTTAGGGCTTAGGGTTCAAGGTTTAGGGTAGTTAGATGGCAACCACCATTTCTTGACTGCTCTTGGGCTTCAGATACAGGATTGAGGGCTGTGGTAATAGCACTGAAGAAATATGCATTTCCGGGAAAAGTCGAAGGCACCCTAAACCCTAAACCCTCAACCCTAAACCCTAAGCCCTAAACCCCTAGCGGCATTGATCTCCTCGTCCCACAGCTTCTGCTCAAAAAACATTGGACTCAAAGAGGGTCTGAGGAGCCTGTGAGGTGCTAAGCCAACATGAGTAGTGTTTTTGTTGGTGGCTAAACCCAGTAAGATGATATTCCTTATATAAAATACTATACCCCAAAAGGAAGATCTATAATAGGTACCATAGTATCCCCAAATAAAATACTACTCACATGTTTAGCTTGTAGGGCTCAGGGCTTAGGAGTTTAGGAGTTTAGGGTTAAAACAAAGCCCCAACACTTTCTACATTGTCCGCAGTCCTGGACTTTCCGTTCGTAGCAACCAAGCATCCAAACATCAACCCTTTCCTTGAGCGTGCCTCATCACAGTTCTTAAGTCCATTGGTCCCAAAACTCCAAACCCCAGCGCCTTAAGCCTAAACCCGAAATCCTAAATCACTGAACCCTAAACCCTAAACCCCACACCCCAGATCCCCTAAAGCCATACATCCTCAAACCCCGAACTCCTCCCCACTGAAGATCCCTCATCCTTAAGCCGCGAGCCCTACACCTCTGAAAGCGCTAACCCAACAGTGGACTCCTAGAGCCGCTTGCGCGGTGGACGGGTTAGGATTTAGGGTGTAGGGGTTTAGGGTTTAGGGTTTTAGGGTTTAGGGTTTAAGGTTTAGGGTTTAGGGCTTAGGGTTTAAGGTTTAGGGTTTAGGGCTAAAATCCTGCATGAGCCTGAGTACCTTACACCTTTCAAAATATGAAGGTTTCTCAAAATTAAGGGTAGCTTTTTCGGGGGTCCCCATAATAAGGATTATAGTATATTGGGGGTCTTTATTGGGGTCCCGCTATTTTGGGAAACCCTAAACAGTAAACCCTAAACCCTAAACCGGTGTTGTAGTAGAGTAAGGTGCTTTTTTTGGTGGTTGAACCTAGTAAGATAATATTCTCCATATAAAATACTATACCCCAAAAGGAGAAAAACTTACTCTATAATGGGTACCATTGTATCCCCAAATAAAGTACTACTCATGTGCTTTGCGACCATAGACCCTAACAACTCAACCATGCCTGAACACTAGACCCTGAACCCTCTCTCAACCCAAAACCCTGAATCCTCAAAACAACAAACCCAAAGCTCCAAGCCCCTAAACCCTGAAACTTACACCCTAAATCCTAAACCCTACAAACCCTAAACCCTGAACCCTAAACCCTTAAACCACATTGAGCCCTAAGCTCCTCCCTGCGACAGAAAAAACTCTCCAGCCAAATGTCCCATGTCGCTGTCGACGCTGCTTGCGGAGTCGCTGTCATCCTTGCTTGGGCCTTGCGAAGCAAGTAGTGATGGTTAGGGTTTAGGGGTTTAGGGTTAAGGGGTTAAGAGTTGAGGGTTAAAAGCTTAAAGTTTAGGGTTTAGGATAAAGGCGTGGCTGAACCAAAGTACGATTTAATTAATTGTATAGGAGACTATACCGAGAGAGAGGATATAATCTTGTCATTTATCTGGACCATAGTGACACATTCTGAATATTCGACGAAGCTATCCTTCTTCTATGGTCAGGAAAAATTCAGGATCCGGGGAGTAGCGGCGAATTGCACTTGGGGACTTACAGTTTCCGACCCTGGAACACAACCCTGCTCTTTGAGGCCGGTTCTATGGTTGCGGCTCCTGAAGCTTGCGAACTCCCTCACTAAAGGCTGATGGACTAAGCCCAGCCAATCCCCTCCATGAATGCTGGAACAGGCGTGCAACAAACATGTCTGAAGTGAGGCTTGCCTCTGTTACTCCCTGGACCCAAAACCCCACGTGTCAAGTACATGCCATGACCTATTCGTGTGCTCCGCGCCCCGCCAGCCGAGGCAGGCGCGCGATAGCGTTTATAATTTATCATTACTCAGGTTCCGAATTAGGTTTAGGGTTTAGGGTGAAGTGGCTTTAGAGGGTCTAGGGCTTAGGGTTAGGGGTTCCGGTTCCGGTGTAAAGTTAATTTCAAAATCAGACGCTATTGGGGGGAAACTAAGTATGATAGATACGACACCTATTTCTTGGGCGTGCCAACAAACTTCAACATGGGAAGCAATGCATGTTCTAGGCACAAGACTGGGTTGTTGTTAAGGAACTTAGATTAAGTTATCATAGTGTGGATATGTAGTACATAATAGGGTCTCCTGATGGTAACTTAAATTTGGATGCCTTTACCGCAACCCAGACGATGTTGTCGGTCAGGGCTTTGCATTTTGGGGGTTGTGGCTGCTCGGAGGGTCAGGGGGATGCACCGCAACCCCTAAACCCTAAATGGCTGTGATTTCCGGAAGAAGGTTCGAAGGCATTTCAGTGCAACTCAGGTTTCAGGCTAGTCCGAAAGAAGCACAAACATGCTATTATGGTATAGTGTTCGTTACATATTCACACTTCTGTAGTACAGCAAAGTCGTCCCACTCAAGTTGTGGTGAAGAGAATGGGCTCCTAAAGGTTTGGGGTTCGAAGTTTAGGGCTTGGGTTTTTTTTGTCGTACCTTTGCTCCTCCAAGGCAGAGCTTGGGTTGAGGGTGCCGGGCTTACTTTGCAGAAGCCTATACGGACGACGTTAGGATGTCAAGCTTGAGATTTTTCGAGGGGGGAGGCTGCTGTTCAAGGCTGAGGGCTGCCTGTTACTGGATTATGGTTTAGAATCCCCCTAGATAGAACATGGGGTATATGGGGATCTTGTTATAATGTACCCAAACCCATCTTCTATCTACTTAAGCGGGACTACAGGACTTAGGGATTAGGGTTTAGGGTTTCGCCAATGCATAGGTCATCCTCTCGCAGCCCTGTCGGGACATAAGCAGACGCTCCGATGCTGTTGGCTTCTTTTGCTGCCAGTGGGAAAACTTTACGGAACAGCCTAAACCCTAAATCCTATACCCTAAACCCGATACCCTAAACCCTATACCCTGAACCCTAAACCCCAAACCCTATACCCTATACCCTATACCC